>BCJD01000008.1:898199-911341 GCA_001600195.1 Yarrowia keelungensis | reverse complement strand
TTGAACGCCAATAACCGGCTCTAGGTATATAGCTATAATGCATCTTAAGAATAAAAAAAATTGCGCGATTGTCGGTAAAATAATAGTATAGAGGTATTTCTAATGGTTCAAAGATCTCGAATCAGCTCTTGAATTTGCTTTAAATTCAGTTTTACGTCTGTAGTGACGGTACAAACACTATTAGTCAGCAGAAACTTAGAGTGGAGGCTATTGTGGAAGTGAAGATGAGTGCCTCAAACTCATCTGTCAGGTATCAGATCAAGCAGAGACGGTACAGATTGGTTATCTATTGAGTAAGGTACCTTCTTAACAGACAAGCATTCTGAAATATCGCTTCCTCGAGCTGAAAACATACTGGAGTATTATCTTGGGGAATACGTTGACAGATGATGACGAAGAAGACGACTAGGAAGAGGGGGATGATGAAGACGACAAAGATGACGAGGGATTTGGGCCTCGGTTAGTACTTTTAGCTGTAGACAGTGTCACGATAGCTATAATGAAATGTATAGATTCATTCGTAGAAGTGGGGTGGTATCCATAGAGGTGGCATTCAGAAGCAAAGTTACTAATTGAGATGTTGAAGACTGAAAGGTGCTGCCAAGCAGTTTGGTAGATCCATCATGATCCCTACTGGTACTTGTAGTGGTCCAAGAACAACTTTTCCCAGCTCTTAATAAGCCTCCAATCTGCTCAAAAAGCGGACAACTAGATGGACTTCCAGCTAGCGCAATAATGAAGCTATAAAATTGAAAAATATACCAAAATAACCACCTCCCTCTCAGGACCAAAGCCATACTAAAGTAGACTATTTCCACTACATATTCACCCACGTATGAGTCCTCCGGGTACTACTGATTTCCACCCCCAGCTGACCAAAGCTAGATAAGTAAATAGGCGTATCATCTAAAGCCGTGCGCAGGGTCGTTGTGGACATTATCAGATTAAGCATTGAGGGTGAGACCTGGCTAAGGGCTATATGGCTCAATGCAATAGAGAAGAGCTTAGAAGCATGGTGAAGGCAGGAAGAAATTACGAGTACTTCGTACTCAGCTCGATTATTGATACAAGTAAACAGATACACATTTCCGTTCTAGTAAGAATCACAAGCCATCAGCGATAACACTCCCATCTCCGTCTTTGTCTTTGTTGCGTCCAAACCCGTCCCGTTGAGTGTCTCATTGTGTCTTTAGTCCACACGTCCTGATTAATTAGTGTCTATTTACGAGATCCATTAGAGTGCGATGAGGCGATTAGATATAGGTATACAACTCAGGCGGCACTTAGTCAGCATTTTGTGGTTATATTGGCCGTTTCGGCTTACATAATCACTCAACAGATCTCCTTTTCTCTCTTTTGCCCCTATTCACAATCACAGGCACGTCATCTCGTATCTCGGCGCTTCATAAACGCCGGTCCGAAAGCTACGCGTTTTAGAGTTTGGCGCGGCTGACGAGAAAGAATAACAAGACGCCACTGAGGGTGGGGGAATGGAGGTTTCAAAAAAATAACTATACAATCCTTTCCGAAGCAAAGAGAGAAGTAAGCTGGTATTTTCAGATTTCCAATACCTCTTCTGTAGCCCACTTTATACACGTTCAAACATTCTGCACAATGAATGCGGGGGTGCAGATGCCAAAGTCTAATATTAATGGAACATTGACGTCCAAATAATCATTAGTAGTCGGCCAAAACGTCATCTCTTATTCCGAGTGTACTACAATGCGTTTTTAGCCCGTTTTTAGCCCCAAATCTGCCAAAAAACGCCCTCAAACTCCCCTCTGTCTCACAATAAACTCTCGGCATTAACACACTCTACCGAGACATGTAGTCTCGAGTTTATCAATATATACTAGTCCTGTGATCTCAGAGAAGATCAACTTCACCGACTGTCGACATGTCCACCAAAGATCCCTATGAGGGGCTTTCAGAGGAAAGTGTGGCTATTTTGAAGGCTCAGACGACCAGCAAGCCTGTCAACATCAACTACAGAACCCTCCTGCTTAGATATGCTACTCCTCTGGATAAATTGGAGATTCTGGTCTCATACGTCTTTTCGGCGTGTGCTGGAGCCTGTTTGCCGCTGTTTACGCTCATTTTCGGATCCATGACCAACGAGTTTGTGCGGTACTTTGTGGGAGGAGCTACCCCGGCTGAATTTGGACACCAGATCAACTACCTGGCTCGATACTTCATTTATCTGTTTGCAGGTATCTTTGCATTTTCGTTTCTCGAGACGTATATGCATGTGCAAATGGGCGAGAAGCTCACTGGACGAATTCGAGCTCGGTATCTGGAAGCTATCATGCGTCAAAACATTGGCTTCTTCGACAAGGTCGGAGCAGGTGAGATTACTAATCGAATCACCACAGATACAAATCTGATCCAGGAGGGAATCAGTGAAAAGGCTGGGTTGATTGTTTCGTCTATTGCGGCTATTATTTCAGCTTTTATCATCGGTTTCATCAAGTCTTGGAAGCTTACTCTGATCATGATGTCTTCCTTCTTTGCCCTGTTATTTGCCATGACTACAGCTGTCTATTTTGTGGTCAAGTATGCGAAACTGGCCATTGTTTCTGACGCTAAAGCTTCTTCTGTGGCCGAAGAGGTCCTGGGAGCTATCAGAAATGTTGTTGCTTTCGGAACTCAAGACAGACTCACCCAAAAGTACGATGATCGGCTGGTGGTGTCTATGAAGTACCACATTTTTCGAGGACGTGGTTCAGCTGCTGCTATTGCTTCTGTGTGGACTATTGCGTATCTGAACTACGCGCTGTCGTTCTGGGAAGGATCTCGACTGGTTTCCTGGGGAGAAGTCAACGTGGGAAACATCATGACTGTTTTGTTTGCCATCATGATTGGAGCTGTGATGGTGGGTAATGTGGCTCCCAATCTGCAAGCTATGGGCTCGGCTATTGCTTCAGGACAAAAGATTTTCGAGACTATCGACCGAGTGCCTCCCATTGACAGTTTTTCCGAAGAGGGAGAAAAGCTGGAGCGTGTTCAGGGTCACATTCAGCTGGAACACGTCAACTTCAGGTACCCCTCGAGACCTGACGTCTCAGTGCTCCATGATTTTTCGCTCGAAATCAAACCTGGACAGACTGTGGCTCTGGTAGGCGCTTCTGGCAGTGGCAAGTCAACCATTATTGGAATTCTCGAGCGATTCTACGAAATTCTCGGCGGAAAAGTTACCATTGATGGCGTTGATATTGACAAACTCAATGTTCGATGGCTGAGACAACAGCTGGCTCTGGTGTCCCAGGAACCGACTCTTTTTGGCGTGTCCATCTTTGAGAACATTGCCTACGGTCTGATTGGCACAGTTCACGAAAATGCCGATTCTGAGAAGAAAAGACAGCTGGTTGAGGACGCTGCACGACAGGCCAACGCTTACGACTTTATCCAGGATCTGACAGACGGATTTGAGACCAACGTTGGAGATCGTGGTTTCCTACTCTCTGGAGGTCAGAAACAGAGAATTGCCATTGCTCGAGCTATTGTCCGAGAACCCAAAATTCTGCTTCTCGATGAGGCGACTTCTGCACTGGATACCAAGTCTGAGGGAATTGTCCAGGATGCTCTGGACAAGGCAGCTGCAGACAGAACGACTATCGTCATTGCTCATCGTCTGAGTACCGTCAAAAACGCCGATCTCATTGTCGTCATGAACAAGGGGTCTATTGTTGAGCAGGGTACTCATCAAGAGCTGATTGAACAGAAGGGTATGTACTTTTCGTTAGTCAACTCGCAGACAATCATGAAACAGAATGATGACGGATCAGACACGGCAGCTGACAACAAACTCGAGGAAGATATCGTTGCCATTCAGTCTTTGGGCATGTCTTCCTTCAGTGAAGAGGAGGAAGCTCCACGGGCCAAAGAACAGGGTGTGTTGGAAATGATTGGTTTTGTGTACTCGTACAACCGAGAAGAGACCCCTCTGCTGCTCATTGGAGGAGTCTGTGCGTTTGTCGGAGGTATTGGGTACCCTGGAATGGCTGTTATTTTTGCCAAGTGTATTGAGGCGTTCATGACTCCTCCTTCTGGGTACCCTCACATGCGATCTCTGATCAACACTTACACGGGTCTCTTCTTCATGATTGCCATGATCGAAATGGTGGCTTTCTACGTGGAAATTTCGATTCTTACGCTTGCAGGAGAGAGATTGGTCCGAAAACTTCGACTTGCCGTTTTCAAACAGTTTCTGAGAATGGACATTGGCTTTTTCGACAGAGAAGAGAACACCACCGGAAGTTTGACGTCGAATCTTGGAAAAGACGCCCACAATGTGCGAGGACTTTCAGGCACGACTTTTGGCCAAATTCTCGTGTCCATCGTGACAGTCGTGGCTGGTTTTGTGGTTTCTGTGGTTTTCAACTGGCGAATGGGACTCATTTGTGGTGCCTGTATTCCCATTCTCATTGGATGTGGATTCTGTCGATACTACGTGCTCACATGGCTCAACAACCGAGCAAAACTCGCCTACGAACAGTCGGGTTCCTATGCCTGCGAGAACACCAACGCTATTCGTACAGTGACAACATTGACGCGAGAATTCGAGGTCTACAAGACGTACAAGGACTCTGTGGACGGCCAGGTCCAGGGTTCCAAGCGTCCCATCTTCTTTTCGTCTGTTCTTTTTGGTCTATCCCAGTCTCTGTCTCCTCTCATTATGGGTCTGGCTTTCTGGTATGGAGGTATTCTCCTGAAGCACCACACCATTTCTCCGTTCCGATTTTTTGTGGCTTTTATCGCCATTGTTTTTGGATCCCAATCGGCAGGCTCAATCTTCACTTTTGCGCCTGATATGAGCAAGGCTGCTGGCAGTACACGAAACATCATGAATGTGCTTGCTGTGGAGCCAGAAATCGACTGGTGGAGCGACAAAGGCGAGAAGATTGACCCCCAGGACGTCAAGGGCAACATTGACTTTGAAAACGTGCACTTCCGATACCCCACTCGAATGCAGGTGCCTGTGTTGCGAGGTCTCAATCTGTCCATCAAACAGGGCCAGTATGTGGCTCTTGTGGGCTCTTCAGGTTGCGGAAAAAGTACCACGGTTGGTCTTCTGGAGTGTTTCTACCGTCCCACAGCAGGCAAAATCCTCCTGGACGGTCTGGATCTCGCAGACTTGAACATTAACTCGTATCGACAAGCTGTGGCTCTCGTTCAACAAGAACCCATTCTTTTCTCAGGTACGATAAAAGAGAACATTTTGCTGGGAACCCAGGATCCAGACGTGACGGATGAGCAGGTGTATGAGGCAGCACGAAAATCCAACATCCACGACTTCATCATGTCTCTTCCGGAAGGATACGACACAGTCTGTGGAAGTAAGGGATCTCTGCTTTCAGGAGGACAGAAACAGAGAATCGCCATTGCCCGAGCTCTGATTCGAAACCCCAAGATTCTGCTTCTGGATGAAGCCACTTCAGCTCTGGATTCGGAGTCCGAAAAGGTGGTTCAAGCTGCTCTGGACGCTGCAGCAAAGGGACGAACCACCATCGCTATTGCACACCGACTATCGACCATCCAGAACGCCGATGTCATTTTTGTGTTTGAGAACGGTGTTGTGCTCGAGAGTGGAACTCATCAGCAGCTGTTGGCCAACAGATCCAAGTACTACGAGCTGGTGAAACTGCAGGCCCTAGAGGGGTAGCAAGGAGGACTATAGATTATTGATTGTTGTTTTGACTAGATGAGATGTAGAGGTGAAGAAGTAGGGAGTATGGAATTTGTTTTGTTTTGATTTGATTTAGTCGAGTGTATAACTACGATCATGTATTAAGTCTATCAAATCAGTTAGATTGGGACACTATAAAACAAAAGCTTAACTATTAATATCAAGCTGCTCAGTCATACTTGGGAGTTCAAGTGCAACACGAGTTCAAGGTGCAACACCTCAGCTACAGTCGAAAGACCATTCCCAGCCCTCTCCTGAAAATTCTCTCTCATTCGGCTGGCTAATGAGTTCTAAGAGCGGAATGTAAGTCATGCGAGTTCACTGCATACCAGCCCCTTCATTCAAGTATACTAGAAGGTGGAATATGTGGCGAGAAACTTGATTAGGACTTGGAACTGTGATTTACGATATGCTGTTTCCACACGGATCATTTGACCTCTATTTGCCGATACATACGGCTCAAAAAAGCTCCCATGTTTCTACACCATTCTTTTCACCCTGAGGACGATCTCAGAATGTTCTAGGGGATATTTAGAATTAAGCTCGGCTCGCATTTATGCACGGTAGAATTGGTGCTATAAGAAAACCGAGCTGGATGTAATTGAGTGTTTTTGACCTATTAGACATGGAAAAAAGAGCATCAACTGCCTAATTGGTGTACAATAATGTCAGCATTTTCCCCAGCTGTTTTTTTACCATTTCTACCGCTTTCCACCCTCCTCCCTTATACAACCTCAATTTCCGAGGTGCATAAAAGTTTAATTTTTTTCCCCTAGTTTTTGCCACCAGCCTTTCATATGGACTGTAATGACTCTCTCAGGAATATATAAACCCCCTCTGAGTCCCACTTTTCCCATCAGAATCAGAGCAGTTCACACTGCCTCTTTCTGGAGATGGAAGGTGCCTTTTTTAGCCTGCTGAGAAGCGGAGCTGACAAGCAGACCTGTCTCATAGGATGATGAGCTACACAGCTATGACCATCCACAATGACGATGAGCTTTTCGCTATGACCGTCGAAACGATGATGAGCTATATGCTATGACCATCGTACAGCGAGGATGTTTATTTTTTTCCGTCCGTTTGAGCTGTAGGGCAATGTGGTGAGATCCAGATCCCTGATACTATGGGCGATGACGCGTTTACGCAAGAGTCCATTTGAGCAGTGCGATGAGCTTGGTTGAGCGATTGAGCTGAGACTTGGTTGTTTCAGCGAGTTCAAGAAGCGAGTACCGCCTCGTACCGCCTGAGCCAAGTGGCTATAAGTCCAACGGTTGACTGCTTGAGAAGTGTCAATAAATCCATTGGTTGCCCGCCATGAGCTGAAAAACGCCATGAGCAAAGAGCGAGAGATTGTGAGTTTTTGAGGACCACACGAGCAGCCGCCAGAGCAAAGAGCCAGAGCCAGAGCTGAAATGCTAGAGCCAGAGCCATCAGAGTGGGTGAAATTCCCGATACTCAGAAGAGTGGGTGAAAGTCCCTGGAGTAATAGGTGAAAGTCCTATACTTCTCTCACGGTGAAAATCCGTTGAGTCACCTCAGGTGCAATTCCTGAGTGTTCTCACAGGTCCTCACAGGTGCAAGTCCTGTTGAGTGTTACTCCTCTGTGAGTCTCATAGAGTGCAATTCCTTTATGAGAGAGCCGCCTAGAACTGAAGAGCCAGGCTGAAATGCTAGAGCTGCCAGAGCCGAGTAGCCAGCCAAGTGCTGAGCTGAGACGCATCTAGAGCAAAGATCTGCCAGACAGACGCCGTATACGGTCAAGAGCAAGCCGGAGCTGAACGCCGACGAGAGCTGAAACGCGAGAGTCTGAGCGAACGCCAGAGCAAGAGCCAATAAGTCCAGAGTGCTATAAGTGCCGAGACCAGAGTCGAACTGCGAGCCAATAAGTCCAGAGAGCAATAAGAGCATAGACTTGAGCGAAGAGCCAGGGCCAAGAGCCGAGGCCAGCCAGTCTTCAAGACACGAGCAAAGAGCCAGTAAGTCCACAGCGAGCAATAAGTGCCAAACGCCAGTCTTAGACAGAACCACTTTTACGAGCAAAGCGCCGGTAAGTCCTTCAAGGCAATAAGTGCCAAACGCCGTTCCAAGCCAATAAGTCCACAGAGGCGATAAGTGCTGTCCAGTGCCAATAAGACCAGAGAGCGATAAGAGCCGTTTGTCAGAGCCATGCTAGAACAAGACACAGCCCAAGAGCCAGGGCCACAGAACAAAGGCCAGCCAGTTGCCGATAAGAGCCAGTGCAAGGGTATTTTTCAGGAGTAGGAGTCGAACCTCACAGCAGGAGTAGACTTTCCGAACCTGACTTACTATCTATATAATTTTATGAGGAGTAGGTGAAATTCCGAACCTCTGGGTTAATACATTTTGGACCATAGAGTCCCACCCGATATCCAAATTGTAGTGTGGCTTATTGTAGAGTGAGATTGAACTTGTATTGTAGTTTTTTTTTTATTGTAGTTGTTCATCTGGAAAGTCTCTGCCTAAGGTCAGCAGTCGAGTCTGGGTTTTCAATTTTTTTCTATCTTCCAAAAACAGCTTAAATTGTCAGTACAGCTTGATGAGAGGTCACCTGACTGTGCTTACTTAAGTCGCTTCTATTTATAGCTAAATTTGGGTGGCATCGGAAATGACACGAAAAACGCATAGACTGGCACCAAACTCTGAAAACATTCGAAAACTCCCAATACACGAAAAGCGCATAAGGTGGCACCAACTTATTTGAAAACATTTCTCCCAATACACGAAAAACACATAGAATGTCACCACCCCTATACACGAAAAACGCATAGGATTGGTCGCAAAAAGCGTTGGTACCTATAGTTACAGTGCCCGCAACTTTAGTTGAGATCCCAGTTAAGCGATTCGACGCCACACACATTTGGTCAAATCAAAGCGAAAAGGAGGTGAAATGCCGTATTTTTTTTGATAGAATGGTTCTTCATGCTGTATTAAACTCATATATGGGAATAAGTTAGCAGTTATGAAGATTGTAACTCGCGTAGAATTGACATTTGGTTGAAACAGAGAATGGCGTGTAGTTTCTTCATTGGGTCACGGAATGCTTTCAAAAACCGTTCATTATGTCAGATTCGTTCCTATATTTATGCCGTCAAAAGAAATTAGTTCTCACGGACTTATTCAAGGAGTTTTCAAAAGTCAGAGATGCCAGTTTGGCTCTTTGATTGGACTAGCTAAATTCTAAGGATATAGGTCGGCAAGATAGTTGATACGGACTGGACTATTTTTGATCAAAATGACTCCAGTATTAGCCCAGAAGAGTGGCAAACTTGTATACAAGTACAAGTAAGTATCACAATACTCGTGCCACAATTACAGTATGTCCTGACCTACGTGTACTTTTGTTGTACTTTTTTCTTTATTTATGACACATTTATTACTTAATCGACAAAAAATTCTCAGGCTCGCTTTCAAATCACCCTGTCAATCAATCCTTCGAAATTTAAACATCGTCCCTGTCAGAATCACTGTTTTCCTTGTCGACCTCGACACTACTCTCTGCACGAGCATTCAGCTCCTCGCATTATTTTGTGAATACTTGTAGGGGTTGTGCCAGTCTATGTGTTTTTCGTGTACAATGTTTTTGAAATGTGGTGCCAACCTATGCGCATTTCGTGTATTGGGAGGAATGTTTTCATGTTTTCAGAGTTTGGTGCCAGTCTATGCGTTTTTCGTGTCATTTCCGATGCCACCCTAAATTTGGGCTCATCTGAGTGGACTTACGCATGCTGTTGCCATGGTTACCTGGCGCTTATATAAGCGTATTTGGCTAGAGCTCAAACCGGAGTCATAGCTTAATAGACCAAAATAGCTTAAATAGGATCCATAGCTTAATTCTGTGCTCACCTTCACCGCTTACATAATCCGTTACCATAGTTACCGCCTAACCTGAAACCACTTGGTTCAACGTCACCCAGAATCGAACACCTTAACTGAATTCTGCTACCAGTAGTATCACAGTGATCAGGAAAATAACTTCATAATCAACAGTGGTAGTCTGAGGTAAGTGGCGCATCCAATATCAGAGTCATTTGACAACCAGTCTTATAGCCACATAAAGCAAATAATATAGCCTATGGACTCATATTGAACCCAATTACTCGAGTCGTCCAAAGTGACCCTTTGGTGGAATCAAATTGATCAGCAAAAGGAGCTGGGTTTAGCAGTAGCAATGAAAGGTGTGTGGGGCTTCTAGATCCCGATTTATTTGACATCTAGTTTTCGAGCGGAATTAAGCTATAGCCAATCTAGTCACGATAGACAGAACCGACCGATTACATGATCTTGGCCATTTAAGCTATAGGGGTAACCATGGCAACGACTTACGTGATTAAGAAAAGGCGATTACCATCATTGATGTCGGCTTCCTTTCTAACAAGTACCAAGACTGTGAGACTTCGACTCACGAAACAGAGTTCCCTATGTCATGTTGGATTGGTGCATACCTGCACCAATCTCCCTTTGCCTCATGAGCACTTTGTGCTCATAATATCATGACAAGTCAAGGTGGGGCTTTCAGCCCCAACTTACATATATAAACACCTATCGTTCTATATAGTAATGCATCGATTTTTTTTATACTGTAACTGGTCTCCAACCTAGTTACGGCTCAGTCTAGTCGGCACAAACGACTGAGCTCCCTCCAGGAGCTCCCTAACCTGCTTCTTTCCTCTACAAATAGAGAAGACCACTCCTGGTTGACAAGTTACAGTATTGTGCTTGTTTTCTGGAAGCTTTTCCTGTGGTACCCCTTGCCGATTGATACCGAAGGTATCAATCATTCTTTTGCCGTAACGGCTCAGTCCGTTACTATTGCCAATATTGTGTGTTTCCCACACAATATTATCACAAAGACTTTCACAGCCCACTCTAAAGACTCCACAAGTCCCATCAAACCTCACCCTTTATACTCCACTAACATACGCAATTATACATCTCTCATGCACCTCATCGCCTTAGCGAATAATGAGAAGGTGAACAGGTCTTATGAAGTACAGGCAAATTAAGCTATAGCACAAACAGGTCCCATAAACTACCCATAATTTAAGCTATAGTCGCAAATAGTTGCCATAAACTACCCATAATTTAAGCTATAGTCGCAAATAGTTGCCATAAACTACCCATAATTTAAGCTATAGTCGCAAACAGTTGCCATAAAGTACCCAAAATTTAAGCTATGGTCGTAAATTGTTGCCATAAACTACCGGTAACATAAGCTATAGTCAGTTTGCGCCATGAAGTACGTCGTGCGGCTCGTTTATTAATCTTGTGTACTCCTTATTTTGACAGAGGTCAGGGAAAGTGGAAAAATCAGGACTGGATAATCAGACAAGCTCGTTCTTAGGCTCTCTAGACTTGTTGTCAATTACTCATTATTTTGACACTAGTCATGGCAGGTTTCTCTTCATATTCAACTTTTGGTACCCATCTGGCTAGCCTTGCCAGACCTCTCCTGTGTCAAATTGTAGCTACTGTACTTGTAGGATCACATTCGAATCTACATAAAGGCTTCCGAGCTTGCAGAAATATAAAAAATAGACTTTGAAACTTGCATGAACCTAGCCTGGGAGATACGATTCCAAATGGTTGAGCGTTACAAATTAATGCAGGATTATGCGGCCTTAAAGCAATTAAACTATTTTCAAAGAAATAATTTTGACTGACTATAGCTTAAAATTAATTTTTTATCCAGAAACACAGTGTTTCTGCGGTTGTTACCATGAAAACCAGCTCCTTTTTCTGATCATTTTGATTCTACTAACGGCCGATATCTGATTTTTTACAAAAATTCTCCAGAATCGAGTCGACTCCTTATAGCTTAATTAGAGAAAGCTGATTTCGTAATGACCCAGAAGCACCAGTCGCTACTAACTAGCACCGTTAAGTTGAGGCTATCTTGCTGATCATTTTGATACCAATGACAGGACAATTCTGAGGTTTCGGGAAATTACTATCAATTTGAAAGTCGTTCTTATAGCTTAATTTAGCCATCGAATTAGAGGTTGAATAGACGTGAATTAGGAAGCCCCACTCACTTTTGACTAGTACCACTGATCTCAGCTTGTTTTTCTCAGCAGTTTCATACCATGAACGGGTAGTTTTTGACACATCAAATAATTGCTTCTAGAAACAAGGTGGTTGTCTATAGCTTAAATTTTTGGTATAGCCAGAAGTGAATTAAACCAACATAGAAAAGCACCATGTATCTCTAACTAGTAGTTCTGAACTCAGCTCTCTCTCATGGACATTTTGATACTAATAACGCGTAAATTCTGAGATTTTGAAAAACTGCATATAATTCGCTATAGCTTAATCTGGCTGTGGAAGTACACCTCGAATAGACAAGATATACAATAGCGCCACTTACCCACGACTACTATCATTGAGCCCAGTTTGCTCTGCTGATCATTTTGGTACCACCAATGGTTCAAATCTGCGGTTTCAAAAAACTACTTTTTGGGTTTCGAGCTTGCCATAGCTTAATTTGGCTGTTCAGCTAGAAGACGAATATATCAGGATATAAAAGCACCACGTATTCCCTGCTACTGGCGCTAGACTTGGCCAGCTTTTCTGTTCATTTTGATACCACCCAGGGTCCAACTCTCATAATTTTTGGAAAAGCTGTTTTTAATTTGAAGAGACAAACATAACAAGGTTTCATATTTAAGGTTATCAGTGCCTGTTGCTATAGTAACGCTTAGTCAGCAGCCTCAAATCGGTGAAATAGGACGCAGTAGATGTATAGTTGAATGAAAGTAGTTGTCATTCGGAATATCGTGAACAACCTCTCTATAGCTTCCTTGAGTGGTTGTCAAAGATTCAAGACTGATCTGTATGTACTTGTAGTAGTGTATGCTTAGTCAGCATCTAATCTTGCTCACTATGGGTCGTTCAGAGGAGGAGTAGAACATGAAAGACTGTTTTTGTGTACTTAGTTTTCTGAGCACTCAAGCATTTTTAAATTTTTGTGATAACATATTTTCTATCATCGTCAATGTACTTTTTATTGTGGTGTTCTTGAAGCTTGTAGATATCCACCAAGTTGAATTCAACAACTAGTTCAGTTAGATCGAACGCTAAAGAACTTGGGCGTGGCTGTAGACGCGAAAGATCGATGTGAAGATATGCTCACTCTGAGATTTTCATGGAATTACGATCTTCAAAGCAATTGAAGCATTTTGAGCAGAACTTTTTTTTTTCAAAATTTCCCACTTTCGACCATCTCGTCGTGACCCCACTTTTGGGCCTCAATTATTGCCCTTAATTTACACCTAAGTCAAACATCACCACCTTAAGATGGTGATGTTACAGTAGTTATAGCTTATTTGTGAGAGGAAAAAAGATCGGCTGATTACTCAGGACTGAGTGACGCCATACAAGATCCAACAGATGCATTGAGATTGTCTGATTCCGGCGATCATTTTGATACTACTTTCGG
>BCJD01000008.1:784931-897461 GCA_001600195.1 Yarrowia keelungensis | reverse complement strand
CAGTTTCTGTGTGAGACACTTTTCCGAATTTTGACCATCTCGTCGTGACCCCATTTTTTGAGCTAAATTAATGCCCTTACTTTACTCCTAAGTCAAACATCACCACCTTAAAGTGGTGATGTTAGTTATAGCTTATTCGTGAGAGAAAAATAGATCTGCTGATTACTCAGGACTGAGTGACATTAAAGATCCAACAGATGCACTGAACTTGTTAGATTCCGGCCATCATTTTGATACTACTTTCGGGCAGTTTTTGTGTGAGACACTTTTCCGAATTTTGACCATCTCGTCGTGACCCCACTTTTGGGCCTCAATTATTGCCCTTAATTTGCGTCTAAGTCGAACATCACCACTTTAAGGTGGTGATGTTAGCTATAGCTTATTTGTGAGCGGAAAAAAGATCTGTTGATTACTAAGTACTGAGTGACACTATACAAGATTCAACAGATGCTTTGAGATTGTCGGATTCCGGCGATCATTTTGATACTACTTTCGGCCAGTTTCTGTGTGAGACACTTTTCCGAATTTTGACCATCTCGTCGTGACACCACTTTTGGGCTTTATTTTTAATCCTCAATTTAGGTATAAGTCAAACATCACCACATTAAGGTGGTGAGGTTTTGGGGCATGTGATTGGGTGAAATTGGGGCTCAGGTTTGGGAGTCAGTTTCGTTCCAATCTAATCCGGGACAGCCGTAATAAGTCAGAGACGCAACAATAAAAGCAGTCTGTTTATCAGATAAGCTCTAGGATGAGTGTTGGGGGAGTTATGACGTTACAGAAAATGTGACGGTAATGATTAGAAGGTGCACTTTTACGAGTGTTGGAAAACGCAACAGAAGAGTTTGTATGAGATGAAATGTTTTTTACAATGCACTGGGTGGCTGAAAGTAATCTGGCTCAATTACACCAAGTATTGCTCGAATTACGACCCATTTATACCCTTTCTGTGATATTCGTTATGACAGGGAGACTTACGAGGAGAGTGTTTACTTCGTGCACATGGAGCTTATGAGAGTAGAGTCTCTATCTTTATATATGCTTAATTAGTGGAACAAAATGTTTCTATATCCTCAATGGTCTCTGAAAGAGATCTGAGAGGCTTGTAAGCTGACCTCTCAGCCGAGGTACAAAAAGCCACTCAATAAATCGAGTATTTGACTTATCTTTGTTACTACTGTCTCAATCGGCTTGAACAGCAATCGTGAATATTTCATCTCATACAAACCCCTCTGTCATATACCCTGAACACCTTCAAAATTGCATCTTCCTCTCAACACTGTCACATTCTCCGCGACGTCATAATTCACCCAGTATACACTCCAGAGCTTAGCTGATTAGAGGTGCTGCTACTGTTGCGGTTCCTTTACCCTGCTAGCACCGTATACTTCTCAAAGTATGAAAAAAGGACCCCCAAAACTCCCTCCTATTTCCATCCAATCAAAAGCCCCAAAACCTCACCACCTTAAAGTGGTGATGTTTGACTTATACCTAAAGTGAGGATTAAAAATAAAGCCCAAAAGTGGGGTCACGACGAGATGGTCAAAATTCAGAAAAGTGTATCACACAGAAACACGCCGAAATTAGTATTGAAGTGATGGCCGGAAACTGACAAGTTCAGTGCATCTGTTGGATCTTGTATAGCGTCACTCAGTCCTGAGTAATTCACCGATCTTTTACCTCTCACAAATAAGCTATAGCTGACATCACCACCTTAAGGTGGTGATGTTTGACTTAGGAGTAAAGTAAGGGCAATAATTGAGCCCAAAAAATGGGGTCACGACGAGATGGTCAAAATTCGGAAAAGTGTATCACACAGAAACTAGCCGAAAGTAGTATCAAAATGATGGCCGGAATGTGATAAGCTCAATGCATCTGTTGGATCTTGTATAGCGTCACTCAGTCCTGAGTAATTCACCGATCTTTTACCTCTCACAAATAAGCTATAACTGACAACACCACCTTAAGGTGGTGATGTCTGACTTAGGAGTAAAGTAAGGGCAATAATTTAGCCCAAAAAATGGGGTCACGACGAGATGGTCAAAATTCGGAAAATTGTATCACACAGAAACTGCCCGAACGTAGTATCAAAATGATGGCCGCAAACTGACAAGTTCAGTGCATCTGTTGGATCGTGTATAGCGCCACTCAGTCCTGAATAATCCACCGATCTTTTACCTCTCACAAATAAGACGTTACAATACCAGTCTATTAATGGCAGTAGAACCGCGGCAGATTGAATTCCAAATACCAAATAATACTGACAAATATTTGAGATCGACTGTCAGCTGCCTTCTGAAGACTCACAAACTTCCTGTCGTATTCCCTTCGTTTGAGAACATATGATGTCTCGCAGAAATATCACCAATTGGGAAAATGTGCTCAACAAGAACCCCTTATAGATGATTTATGTGCAGGCAGCGGTTCAAAAAGGGGGTTAAAGTGTGAACACCTGAGTTGAAAAAGAAGTGATTAATTGAAGTCGTATCATCAATGTTATCATACTGCGCTTCATATTTCGAGTCTTCCGTTAAACTATTTCGGGTTCTACTTCACCTCAGCTCTTAACCAATTAGGTCAAGCTCAAAGAAATATTGAAAACTTTAAGAAGTTTACAAGACGTTCTCAACTAAACCCTCTTTAGCACCCACAGCTGCATAAACCAACGCTATGGTGCTCACCCAAAGAAGAAAAAATACCAAAAAGATACACTCGCAAACTGACGTTCGCTCGTGTAGCTGACAACCGAGAGATTCGAACTCTCGCCTCCGAAGAGACCAGGATATTAGTTCAGTCACCTGAACCTGGCGCCTTAGACCACTCGGCCAGGTTGCCTTGTTGGGCCAAATGTGGAAATATCGTAGCAAAGGTGAAAAGCGATATTTTGAAACGCGCTTTACAGAGCTGGAGAGAGTTCAAGGATGGTATTTATTTGGTTATTATTACTGTATTTATCTATTGAAATGTTGGGTGTAAGTATACCTTTCAACTTGTGCTCGAAAAAACGGAAAAAATGGAAGAAATTAAAATAAATTCCTGATAACATTAAACAAAGGGACTCAAATGCCAACTGATAACCACCTCACCTCTTTGCTAGTAGCCAGTCGTCTGATGCCTGTTTGCTTATCTCAACCCGAGCTTCTCTCTCTAGACGATCAGCCTCTTCCCTGTTTATGCTATCTTTTGGCACAACCCATGCGTTGAACTTGCCGTTGATAATCTCGGGAAAGATGTTGTGTCCCTTTTCTTTCCAGCTGGGATTTTGCTGGTCATGCAGCATCCATTCATCGTCGAGAACCTGGGTGGCGGTCTGGGTTTCAAGGTCTATGAAAATCGAACTGCCCTTGCGTCGAGCAGTGATGAAACGATCAGCCCCACAGTTATTTGGGTCACATTGGGCATTGAAGTTCATAAGTTCTAGACGCCAGTTGTCTTGAAAAGCCATGCCCCAGTCTTTTCTCAAGTACCTCACTCCTGGCTGCTCCAAGTCAAAAAATGTGGGTATGAGAAACTCGGATTGGCCAGTCCACCATATGACACCGAGGTATGAAGCGACGGCTTTGAGATGCGAGTCAGGGGAGTCGTTCACTTCTGGAAAAATGCGAACCATAGTTTGGGAGTACTTGTCCCAGACTTCGTATATCCTCTCTGCTACTCTCCAATGGTCTTCACGACAGATGAAGACCCCTGGAAGCACAAAGGTTTCGTAGGCTCCATAGACACCCAGTGCCCCGCAGAGGAAGGATTTTTCATAATGAGGACGAGAAACGCTCAGAACAAAGTCCATAGGATAGCTGGTCATTTTTACATGTATGACGTCTCTCTTTCGGTCCAAAACAGGCCGACATACACCGATCTCCGTGCTTGTGCTTCCTTTAGGAAGACTAATCTCCAGGTCCCACTTTTTGGAATAAATAAGATCAACCTCCTCACTGGTTCTACCGTCTCTTCCTCCAAGTCTGGATAAGTCGTCCCCGTGAAATTCATTGTGGTAAAACGGCTGCGCATCGGAAGCGTAGTTTCGATTTCTCCAGTCGTTTCTGGCTAGCAAAGACCTAATTGGAGTCGGTTCGTTGAGGGGGAAATCCGAAGGGGAAACTTTCGCTGTTGTCCACTTGCCACTGGTGATTCGTTTCACAAATACCAACGCACAGAGCGACCAGGTGGGTATTTCGTGTCCTTTTTGAAACCACGGGTTGCGAAGCATCAGTTTGTGGTACATCTCAGACTCGCAGTTTTGGAATGCCAGATAAAACTCACGTGACACTTCCCGTAGCTTCACGCAAGTTTCCAGACTGCTGTGAGAGTAAATGAGAGCCACGATCTCGTGAGGTAGATGCAGTCCATAGATGGTAGTCTCTCCTTCCTCAATGGTGACTTTGGGGCGTTTCTTGATGTTGTTCAAGTGAGCAGAGTGCTCGTTGGACTCCACAAAAACATGGTGTCTGTTTTCGGCGCTTTGATTTAACATCATAATCTCAATTTGCTCCTGAATGAGAACACTGTCATAGTCGTAATGTTCCGAGAAAGCATGGCTGAAATCAGGGTACCTAAAGTCGACATCATTGAGATATCCCAGACCCTCATACCCGTCGGTAGAGCCCACAGTCTGTGCCTTGCTGATTATTGCTTCAGAAACCCATTTCAAGTTCTCATGACAAGTGATGGTGTATGCCAAAAGCACTTTGAAACCATCTCGTCTCTTCAATTGCTCAAGCAGCTTCTTGCCTCTAGTACGCATCCGATCCACAGCTTTCAAGCAATCGGACACAGACGAGTCGGGTCGAAGGCGGGGACGAACGTGATCCAGGAGATGTTTTCGTTGTTTCATAACCCGGACACTTTCTTCCTTGAGAATTTCCAGCATCCCCGGAAACACGTACTTCATCAAAGTCGCCAGTTCTTGTTCACCTCTGCCGACTTTCCTTCCTGGATCGTCCAGATACCTCTTCAAATGAACGTATAAAAAATCATAGTTGTTCAGACCGCGCATGATGAGGGTGAGTGATGAAGATAATGCGAGGTGTGCGTGGCATTTAAACTTTTTCACCTCCCCGAGGTAAAGCTTAATTTCGCTGCAATACTAGATGTCAAATAAAATACGATCCAAGAGCGGTACGCATTTGCTATTATCATATTTGAGCTCAGAAGATTTTTTCGATCATTTTGATACCAAGAAAGAGTCATATCTGAGATTAAGAAAATTGGGCTGTTGTAAGGAAACACACTTTTCGAGAGTTTTGGATTACCTGGGTTAGGGTTCGAAGAAAGGGCAGTTGGGAGAAGAAGGACGGATATCTCTTCTTCTTCACGCTTGCGCCTTATTGGACTACGACTAACCCCAGCTAATTACCTTACAGCTGTATAATTTTTGGAAGTTCGCATACTGGTCGGTAGCTTAAATTGTAGGTGTAACTGAAAGTCGAATTTTTCCATGCAAAACTGCGGCAGATGCAAGCACATTGCCATAGGTACCCAGTCCTGAAACTTCACTCTCGACACCAATCGACCGACTCAGGTTCAAGCCCTTCTCGATAGCGGCTCCACTGTCGGTGGTGTCGACGAAATCGACAGCCAGAAAGACCTCGACTGCATTGAGATCGCTGCAGCCAAGATCGGATCTTCTCTATTCACCAGTGAAGAAGCCGTCACTACTCAGCAAGCCGTGGTACGCTGCGAGACCAGTATGTACTGGACTGGTACGCCGCGGTACTGTAGTGTGCTTCAGATTTCCCACGGAAGAGCAAGTCGACTTAATCCTTGGTTCTGAGGGCGTGGTCAACTACAACTCAAGCAGTTCACAACTGATCTACAGTCTCAAATGCATTTATTGACTATGTTTGACTAGTGGCTGTCTACAYGCCCCTTGTGTGGGTGGACCAAGGGGATGTTTCGACGCTAGCCAAGTATCCGTCTCATCAGGACAGCCAAGAAATCGGGCTGGATTACTTTCATCGAGACGCTGTGCAATGTCAAGACATGGTCCAATCCACCTAGACCACTGTTTGGATATCTTTTGGAAAACCACGGTGATAGTCCACCTTTGGACTTACTTCTCCTCCGAAGAGGAACGGTGTAAACCACCGTTGCGTTATTGCTTTAATGGCCGCAAAACGTCACAAACGAGCCATTTCACCGTTACAAGTTACCGCGAGCGATACCCTAACGTTCGGGCCCCCACTTAAGAGGGTCGTGCCTGAAAAAGCATGGGTTGGTTTGACGAGTGCAAGCACGAATGCAAGCAACCGGCAGGATTTCTCAATGAATACCTAGCGAAACAATAAGCGATTTCTTCACTGCCCCTCAGAGCGGCTAGCGTCGAAGAAATCAAGTAGMGCCGACAATCGAAGCAAGTAGAGCCAACAACCAAAGTAGAGCCAACCGAAAGTAAAGCCAAGAACCGAAAGAAGTAGAGCAAKCGAAACGAGCAGCAGCAAGCAGCCACAGACACGGAGTGTGTCTGCAGCGTCAACAAGCACGGGGGTGCTTGGAAGACCGAGACAGCATGGGGCTATCCGGCAGCGAAGTGAGAGCCTGTGAGAGAGACAGGTGCAGGACCCTGAGAGACACGGAGGGTGTCTAAGGCGTCCTGGTGAAAAACGTCTGCTGTTAGTAGGGGTAAGATCATAAACTCACGGAATACCGACAGCATGGGGCTGTCAGACAACGAAGTAAGAACCTGTGAAGGGCACTGGTGCAGGACCTCAATAGACACGGAGGGTGTCTGAGGCATCCTGGTGAAAGACTCTGCCGATAGCATTAGATCAAGCTGTGTTAGTAAGACCATGAAAACGAAGTAAGAGCCAGTAGACGGGACTGGTGCAAGACCCTGGTAGACACAGAAGATATCAAAGGCGTCTTGGTGAAATGATCTGCTGTTATTAACACCTTTTTTTTCTTTTTTTGTTTTTTAAGACCACAACCTCCCCGAGCACCCACAGAGTGCAACAGAAGAGGTCTGGCCGTGTTTCCAGATCATCAAAACAGAACCGACACGCCCGAAGGTTCTGAGAGCTAGGTGAAGCCCGCCATCATCAATAGGTAGAAAAAGCTCACGAGATGGTTCCGCCAAAATCGTGAGGATGCTAGTCAGTTTTCGTCTCGGGGGCACTCAGAGTCCCCAATCGGGTCGCAAAGGGGGAGTGTCATGAATGAATCTGACTGGACTGTAGCGTCGTGCCTGAGGACCAAACAAGCCGTCAGACACGGATCCCGGGGCACTCCCTATGAGACACTGACCCTGGTCTCATAGAACGCTTGGGACAGGGGCATGGTTATCGCACACCCAACCCCTGGACACAGGCATGGTTATCGCACACCACTTCCAGAGTAATCCTCCACGGGTTTAAGATGCACTTAGAGCTGAGACCAGCACACAATCACCGACATCCACAGTGAAAACGGCGCCTCTGTCAAACACTCCAACGGATGCACCCGTCGCTATCGGAAACAACCGTTTCCTCGACGCCCCTGAGTTAGTCAAATGAAGAGAAGTTGTGGCACAAAACAACAGAGACTTGTGCTGTTCATGTCGCTTGAGGCGTTCGTTGTTTTGAACACAAAGTGCGTTTGTGTCACAAAACAAATGTGGGGGAAATGATACTCACAAATTCTCGCTGAAGACGCAGCGGAATGAAAGAATTCGCCCAAATCGGTGCTGGGAGACAAAGCACACGCAGGCTACTATCTTGGTGATGATGTCGAACTTCGAAGAAAGTGTGGAGAAGAAAGGAACACAAATAGGAATTAAGGTATATATGTAATTTACCAAATAAGCTATGAGAAGAATGCCACCTTAAATTTACAGCACACTCTATCATGGTGATGTAGAAGGTGGACAGAAGTTTCAGCTGGTAGTTGTTGAACCTCAACAGGCTACTTCTCTTTGGTTCATTTTGGTACTTCTAACAGTAAGACTTGCTCTAAGGTTTCTGTCGCATCTCGTTCTGCATTATCTACGCGTACTACCACATACGAAGCTAATGCAGAAACAGATGATGACTAACAAGTAATTACCGAGCACACTGCCAGTACAGGCACGTAAGTCGAGTAGTACCACTACTTTGAAAGACCCCAAAACTGTATGCATTCAGACAGGTGCCTGGTGTTGTGAACTGTGCAAGTAGTGCGTATGATAGAGATGAGAGACATCGTGTAAACGTCACATCCCCCGATTTTCTCCCTTCTCAGGCTCTTTTCGGATGTTAACAAAGTCCAAATGTGCAGTCTTTAGATGAAAAGGATTTTTTTGGCATGAGCTACAGCATTTTCAGGTGCCAAAAAGTCTTACGTAAGCATTGTCAGAAACGCTTTGATCCACTTCAACTCTTTGTCTGCAAGAGACTTCCCGAACCTGCTAATACATCTGTGTTGTTCTTATATCTCTAACGACTCTACAAAGTCTTTTATTGCTCATTTCAGTTCTTGCTTAGTCATATAAGCTTAATAGGCCTGCTTACTCATCCATATTACTAAGCTAAATAAGGTTACGTCAAATATATGGAGTCCTGGATAGTGGTAAAAAGTGCAAAATCGTTACATCCTCAGATTTCCCCCAGAAACTCGGCTTTTGATCGGATTCTTGCGACGACTGCGGCTCTGCAGTCCAAATGTGCAAACGATTTTTTCTGCATGAGATGCAGATCTTTGAAAATGCGTCGAAAAAAGCTTAAATGTCTGTATTTTGGGGGTGAAAGCTTAAATCTGTGCTTTTCGCTTATTAATGTATATTCGAAAATGTTCGATAAAGTGATCTAGAAGTGCTCGTATTAAGGAGCTGAAAAACCCTGGAAGTGTATTGACTGTACTGAATACACCTGTGTCTTCTAACTTAGTTTATTGCCAATCCCTGTTCTGCTGTTCATTATTTACAGATTTTTAATGCTTATGTCAGTAACTGCGTATGTAATCGTTGTCTAGATGGGGAACATCTCAACCAACCAACTCCGATAGGAACAGTACGCTGACACCAATTGAAACGCCGTGCATCTTCGTAGCGATTTGAACTACTAGTACGTACAGGAAGCAACTTCTCTTCCCACAACCCGTGCCTTCGCTTGACACAGTGGAACCAGTTCCCTGACCCACAGATCTTTCCAGATGGAATTTTGGAAGTAGGTATGATGACTGGTGATGAGTCAAATCTCCGCCGCAGAAGTGGCCTGTTCGGCTTGGGTTACTTGAGGTCGACAAAGCCTCTATTGTACACCTGAAAACTACGTATATTCGGGACAGCGGCTCAAACTGTCATATCTCAATAGTTTGTATGAATGCTGTATAGATCTGGAAGAAGATGCGCTACCTTCAGACAGCTACCATTGAGTTCAGCTAGTTCGTGTGATAGTATTGATACCACCAACGGGTCAGTCAAGAGATCCCCTAAAACTACTTCCAATTAGAGCTTGGCATTTCAACTAGAAACTAAACAATTCGGGATTGAGACGCAATTATCATCTCAGACTACTACCATAATGTTCACAGTGGATTTTCTGATCATTTTGAAACCACAAACTGGGCATTTAGGAGATATCGAAAAGCCTCCTATTTTCCAAAATGGACGAATATAGCTTAATTTTGCTGTAGTATTAGAGGTCGAAAAAGAAGGGAAGCAGAAGCCTCACTCACCTCAAACTACTACTGTACAATCGATCTCAGACAGCAATGTTGAACATTTTGATACCACACAGAGGGGGAATTCTGAGCTTTGGAAAAACTACTTTCGAATTCGTGTTCACTATAGCTTAAATTGACAGATATGTAATACGTCGATTAAGTTGATATCCAAGAGCGCCCCTTACCTTGGGTAAATAGTGCCGTCTTCATCTATTTCTCCTGATCATTTTGATACCACTAACGGTCCAAATCTGAGGTTTCAAAAAACTCCTGCTTGTGTTTCGAGTTCCCTATAGCTTAAATTGACATTAAAAGAAGATAGCAAATAGATTTAAAGCAAGAAGCGCAGCTTACCTGTGACTAAATTCATCAAAATTAGCTCATATCCCCTCATCAGTTTGATACCCCTGACGACTTAAATCTGACAATTCAAAAAAGTGTTTTAATTGGAGTTGACCAGATCTAGCTTAATTCGGCCGTAAAACTAGATACGAAATAACTCTGGGTGTAGAAGCACCACACACCTCCTATTGCAACTATTGAACTGGAATTTCTCTCCTCTTCAGTTTGATACCACCAACGGAGCAATTCTGAGTATTTGGAAAACTCCGTATAAACGGAGCTGGCTTTTTTTTGTTATACTTATTCCATTTACTATTTGGCTATGGTGGGCAACCAGTATTAACTATAGCTTAATTTGAATGGATAGAAGTCCTCTAGACTTGGATCCAAAAGCGCCACATACCGTAGACTACTACCATTGAGCTCGGCTAATCGTATTGAACATTTTGATACCACCAACGGTCTAAATCAGAAACTTCAAAATACTGTCTCTGTACAGCCTTTCAAGAGAAGAACAAGTCAAGACAGTCAGATCTATCTATCAGTGACTTCTGATGTAATCAGATACGTAAATTTGGTTCTTATTTAGTCTTGTAGATGAATGGCCTCTTCTTTTCTTCTTTTGTACAGTTCTAACTATAAAAATCCTAAACAGACTGAAATCGAAGGACAAAAACAGTCAAAATTATTTGCCACTGATTTATCAGATCAGTCAGTATCGCTTTTTCGAACTGCCAAATGAGGAAGGTACAAGAAGAACGATGTGTCAAAGTCGAGCAGTCATACAGAGTGTGGTATTTTGAGGCTTGTCTATTCGACATTTGTGCAACAAGAATTCAGAAAAGACATGACGGAAAGATGGAGCTGAGATCAAAAACGAGACTGAGGAGGTGGTCTTCAGTGAGAAGAAAGAAGGAAGTGTTTCTGGGAAGTCTGGTGACACAACACAACCTGGTGACACAAAGACAAGTCCAGAAGTCAAAATGAAGAGGTCTTTGATGTGAAGACAGAAGAGAGTGTTTCTGAGGTGAAACAGAGGTCTAAGAAGCACAGCAGAGATTCCACAAGTCCAGAAGTTGAAACGAGTTCTGATGAAGACCCTCAAACACCACCCTTTCTTCCAGCTAAAAGACGCAAACAAGTGGAGTTTGCTGAATACCATGATCTCATTATGAGGCTGTTTGGACCTGTTGCTCAGCTAGCTAAGGAGACTCAAGTTATCAAGAAGAAGATACCACTGGGACTTTGTATACAAGAGACAATCAAGGAGGAGACTGTCAAAAAGGAACCAATCAGTCCTACCATAAATATCTCACAAAACAATACTGTCAAAAAAGAGTCTCAAAGTCCTCCACTTCAATTACTGTACCTCCATTTCCCATTCCATACTTGTGGACTCAAGTTCCTGACGAAAGTCCTGTTGTAAGAATGGTTCAACAAGATCTACGTGAACACCAAGGTGCTGTATATTCTTTGAAACCTCTCATATACAAAGACACACAGCACTCAGATGGACATCTTGGATACTCTAGTGATGATGACTTGGATTGTCTACTCAGTGATGATCACTCAGATACAGATTTCGGTCCAGAGTATGTCAAGAGAAAGGAAAAGAGAAAGGAACTCCCAGAGTACAAAGTGAAGACTTCACACCCGTGGTCGAAAGTGAAGAGGGTCGGTCTTTTAATGAAACCAGGCGACTTGCAGCAGGTGTGTAATATTTTGAAGAATGGTGAATGAGGATGGAAGAGTATTTATACATTTACAAGAAATTAGATAGAATGAGATCTTGTGGTTTGTTGTAGAAGCGACAGTAAGCCTTCAAACGACTGTATTCAACAATGGAAATACGTTTACACCTTCTTTGTATAATATGTCACTCTAGACTCATGAGAAGTTGCACAAGTAGGTATTCGTTTCTTAAGTAGTTCTAATTTACAAGCGTAAGACTCCCTTTGCACTTTTTGTATATTTATCGTGATGTTTCTTGCTTCAGAGACATCATTAGTCAGCACATAAGAGTCGTCGTGATAGTGTCATAGCAAAGGTCTAGCAATAAGAATGACTTCTAAGACAAATGAATCCAATGCTAAAGACAATCTCTATGCAATTTGTTTGATTATTAAATTGCTATTGGTTGTGAAATACAGCATACAAGTTCTGACTAGAAACAGAGTGACAGAAATGTAAAGCTCCTGGGTGCAGAAGCCACTTCAGAAGTTTTTCTCTAATAGGTATCTGTAGCAGTACTCCTCACTTACTCCATCAACACTTCTTCCACCTATTGGACGTTCCTATTTCGTTCTACTGACATTCACAGTCTCAAGCCTCGAAATGATGAACTTTGGGTGCTTCCAGAATACACCACAGTGACCCAGACGCTTCAAGAACTGCACCAGCAGACTCCCAGAGACTCAAACTGTACCATCCTGCTACTTTCACGCTTATTACTAGCGTATTTTCCGCAAAAAATCATCTTTCAGTATATATTGAAAGTTCACTTTTTCCGGTATCTAACCGCCTCCCGGTGGCCAAGCTGGTTTAAGGCGCGAGACTGTAATGGTAAAATTGTAATCTTGAGATCGGGCGTTCGACTCGCCCCCGGGAGAATTTTTTTTCATGACCAAAATGGGTAAGGTGACTTGATATTATGATGAGAGCAGACAGACGTCTGTATTTTCAGTGTTGTGTAATTTTTTGGTCCACATTTGAGCTTGGTTCTGAGATTATGGTTGAGGTGCAAGGAACAAGACATGCAAAAAATAGGGCAAAGATAAGGGGTGAGAGGTGAATGTAGATACAAGAAGTGGTAGTGTGGAGGCAAATAATCAGTGATTCCAACTATTATTTCACTACAGTACTTGTACCGTAGTCTTGTATTCTTCCAACCATCTTTGATGTTCTTCTATTGTCCCAACAAAAGCTTCAAGTGTGATAGGTGAGCTGCTAAGTAAAATGAACTCTACTCAAGTAAACCTAAATAATAGAGGTAACTGACACAACAGAGGGCTGTCTATCGTTGACAATGACACTGGCACACCTCTTAGTTAAGCTGATTGGCTATTGAATCCCAATTATCACAAACCCACCTCCTCCCCTCATCCGATGACTTATTTGAAGGCAACTCAACAAGTGTATGTGCTCATGTGAGCGATGAGCCGAGAGAAGTACAAGTACCTGTAATAAAACAGAACTAATCTCAAATCAGAAAACGAAATTAATCTGAGACTGGACTGTAAGCGATCGACATACCAGCAGTACCGTTTCGCTAATTCCATAAGTCTCCACCTATGACTTCAACTTCTCAAAACGCACCACCTCGACATCTCGATATTATATCGTAAAGCGGTACAAACACCAAAATGTAGATATACGAG
The DNA here is from genome assembly GCA_001600195.1 of Yarrowia keelungensis. NCBI lineage: Eukaryota > Fungi > Ascomycota > Dipodascomycetes > Dipodascales > Yarrowia > Yarrowia keelungensis. The sequence continues at coordinate 884,130 of BCJD01000008.1, read as the reverse complement.
CAATATAGTCTAGACATGTACTTTGGTACATGAGCTTACATATTTTACATGGCAGGGTGCTTGGTAATATTTCTGCCAGTCCCTGTATGCACCAATGTCGAAGCAAAGAATATCTACAGAAAAGACGCCAAAAATATGGAGAAATAATATACAGCGACAAATAGAAGTTGTGCTCAATGTAGCGTGGGGGTACCTCCAAAGATGATTGGTGTCACCTTAGCTACGGCTTCACAAATACAAACAATTTCGGGAAACCAACTCCTACACTTAGCCCCCCAACAAGGCTTTGAGGGGATAGATATGACTGGTCAATTTTCGGTATTGAAGAGACCTGATTGGACAGATACTTTCAGCTTGTCTTCATAGTTCTCGTTTGTGTCGTATGAGACACTGAGCCGCAAACGTGCAGCTATCAACTCGGAGTTTTGATAAATTCCGATCAGAGCTCCGGGTAAGCAGGACGTGCAGGATTGTCAAGTAGTCTGTTTTGGAGTGGATGGGGTGATTATGTAAGCGGGTTGAGGAAATGGGACTTGATTTAGGTAAAATCGTAATTAGTCAAAAAAATAGAGAAAATCAGGGGAAATCAAAATGTAGGGCGAATGAAAAGTGAAAGAGACAGTTGGGTGATGCGGTCAATTCTTTTAGAGAACTTGTATATTTCATGTAATTGTACTGCGCAAAACGGTGTTTTCCGGCCATCTCGATGGGTAGACCTCCAGCCATTACGCCAGCTATACCATTGTAAAGAGGAGAAGACGCTGATCATTTTGATATGTTGCTTTCCACTTGTCGGGCTCACCACAAAATTTCAATGCTGTTCAACCCTCCTCTTCCACATACAGCTCTCAGTTACTTAAACACCTTATTCCGCACAGAAGGAATGAAAATGAACACCACCACAATTTTTCGAAAACGAGCTATATAGTCTTTCTGAGCCCACTTTAGTACTGCAATGTGGTCACGCGGAGTCGTTTGGTAGTACTCATTTTCTTCTAGCATCACTGGAAGGCCTTCTTTGAGGATCAGACAAATGGGGCAAAGCTTACTAATCAGAATCCCTGATTTTCAAAGAAAGTAGTCTTGAGAGTCGTTTGGAATAGCTTGAACAAAGATAGCTATATCAAAACGATCACCAAAGCGAGAGCTACAACATGATACACCTCTCTTCCCTTTGTGTCACACAAAAACAAAAACTATCGACACTTCCCTTATTCTAATCATACCCCACAAGGTCCCATTCTGTCTGTCAACCTCCAGCCTTGTCCCTATTTGATAGCAAGCGGCTAAAGAATGTACCAAGACTCTTCTCCTAGCCTCGTTATTATCTCTCGGCCTAATTGAGACACTTTTCGTGGAAAATACACACCAGCCCAAAAGAGACATTTGAGACAGTGTAGATAATACACACAGTTAATACGGGGAGTTAATAAGCAGAAAAAATACGAGCCCACGTGTGAGACTTCCTATTTGAGCAAGATGAAGGGGTGAGTATTATGTAAGCGTAGAGAGGGGGGTGAAAGTTGGGTTGTGTTTGTGTAGCAGGGCTTTGGGGTGATTACGTAATCGTGATTATGTAATCAAGTACATTTCAAGAAATGAAGAAGTTTCTTGTTTGGCAATATACACAATGGTCTCTTGGAAGCGTTTCATTTTCTCCATTTTTCTCGTTTTTTCAAAACATTCGGTTTCTATTTGAGCTAAGAATTTATACCCCTTCACGGACCCACCCCATTCGGCCAGAAAACAAAGTTAATAGCTACCAATTAGTGCAAAGTGACATATTTCTATCTAATACTCAACAAAGGTGTTCAGGGTTTGTTCACTTCAAATTTGCGACTTATGAACGCAATTTTTTTGGCCGAATGGGGTGGAACCGTGAAGGGGTATAGACTCTTACTGGATCTCCCAAAAATAGACAGGTCCATGCACTGTGATCGTATCAATAAGCGATTCATGCTGCTGCAAGCACGGTAAAAATTAGAAAATCGGACCAATGCTGGGGCTATTCTTAGTAACATGTACAATTGTTGGCTTTTTGGGAGTTGATCACCGATTATTTGTGGTAGCTCAACAGTGCAGATTTTGTTCGAACTTTTGAAAGAAGAGATAGAATGAATAAAAAAGGCGAGACTACAAAGCCATCAAACAAGAGCATGTCTACAGTGTAGACAAGGCAGTGAACAAGACTAAGATACAAGTCTTATTCTTTGGTGTCTTGCAAAATATGATTATGTAATCATATTTAAACAGAGATACTTGTACATCAAGACTTCCACAACGAAATCCAGCTATATGAACGACATCACCCACTTTCATTTACATCCAGCTTCCGTCTGTGTCTCTATCAACTGTTGTTTTTCATCTCGTCAAAAAAGGGAGGTCGATATTATCGTCAACCCATGTCGTATCCATAAAGCATATATGGACTCTATTTTGTTGCCACAACAGAAGGGCACCATTGAGAACACAAAAGTCTTGAAATATAGTCGTGAGTTATACCAAACTACTCGCCCTTTCACGACGACTTCAATGGTACTTTCAGCTTCTCTCCAACTCCTCTCAATGCTTCACTATCCACATCTCTTTAATTTGCTCATAATTACTCCCAATATTCGCCGAAAATACCAAAACACTTTCAGAGCAAAATCCCTCGCCCGTCTGACACGTGACAGGCGGAGACCCACCGGAGGATTAATTTCCGAGGCAAGCCGCGAACCCTGTTGGCGATATCACGAAAAGTCGCGGCGATCAAGTGAGACACATGCGGCAGTGAGACACCCGCGGCTTTCAACTGAGACAATTTATACGGTGCAGGAGCCGAATGGTGTGAGATACGATTGATCAGGGCTGGCGATAGTGTGGAATTTTGGAAGATTTTTTTTTTTTTATTTTCTCGATTTTTCCGAATTTATTTTCATTTTATTTTCATTTTCCAGCTGGCTCGTTTCCACACATTTTTGTCCACATTTACGCTATGTCACGTTCTCCCAGGTTACACCATTGGCCACAAAGTGAAAAAAAAAAAAGCCAAAATAAAAATAACAATAAAAAACAAAAAATCAGCTACCCGCACTGTGCTGCAACTTTATCACAACAGGCATCTTTAAGCTGAAGGGGAGGGAAGATAGATATGGATACGAGACCTATATCAAACTGTAGCCACTGTTCAGAGGATGTCACAGTAAAAAAACCAGCTGAACTCTCTTTCTGTTGCACTTTCTATTTCCATTTCCAGTCTCATCTCCTAGGCAACCGCTTTACCCCACCCCACGAAATAAGGTTTAGACTGATGGGGTCACTTTGCTTTTCCTACCTGGGTTTCATTTTCAGCACTTTATCTGCCGGTTGCGCTGAAATCATATCCCTGCATGAACAAAAGTGGAAAATGAAAACGAGTTGGTGGATTAGGTAAAAATGAGTGAAAAGCACTTCAGTGAATACCCACCACTCGGTATACTGTTAATCCCATTTTAATTTCATTTTTCCAATTTTATTTGTTTTTCCCGCATTATTCTCCGTTTATTTTGACCTCCCAAACTTGACATTTATACGAGAGAAATCGCAAAACCAACAGCTCGCTTTTTATTATATCAAAGTCGCTGGTTGGCTGACTGCAGGTTCTCCACTTGAAACGAGGAGGCACAGGTGACTGCATGAGATAGAGCAAGTATATTGGATACGAGGTTTCGCGAAAATGTGAAAAAGGCGTGAAAAAGGATTATCCGCAAAAAAGGGCGAAAATTCGGTTTTTAGGCCAAAAATGTCCGCAGAGCCCCGATTATGTAAGGTGGCCCCTGGGATCGACGTCAGACCGTTTTGTGGCAAATTCAAGCTTCTGACGTTTGTGTCTCTGTTTTCCAAGAATAAGCTTTCCTTGTGTCTATTTCGGCACTCTCAATACCCGTCAGTGTGGCCAGTGTGACCAGTATTGAGATACCTAATGGGGATCTATGGGTGTTTCAGATTTTGCCAGATTGGGACGATTGGTCGACACAGAAGCGAAGCACACAGAAGGGAGATACAGAAGCGAGACAAGCGACAAACCAAGTGAGAGGCGTACAAACAGACACAAACCAAGCGGTACAAACCAAGCGGTACAAACAGACACAAACAGTAGTGGTACAAGCCTTGGCGGGTGAGACATGGGGCGGTTGGACATGGGGCGGTTGGTCTTGCCTGAAGTGAGTGGTAAGTGGGAGAGATTAGAATGGGGAGTGTTTCCATAGCCGTACTGTACTTTGTGGTCCGGTAAATCCTGGGACGACCTTAATCTCACGGTATCCTGAGACGACCTTAATCCCACGGTATTTTCCAGACCGGTACATTCCATACTGATTACGTCACCACGGAGCCTACTATACGACGAAAGCGCCACTAAGGATCGTATATTACCTGGAGATTGCATTTAATAAAAGCTCAGATTATACGTCCTGAGTTAAGGCTGAGTTTGCGGATCATGCCGAGGTTGAGACAATGTGATAATGGATTGTAATTTTAACCTAAGATGAAAGAGCTGATCAAACCTATAAATCAAAACAAATGAAAGAAATCAGAACAAATGAAAGAAATCAAAGAAATCAAAACAATTTAGAAGAAATTGAATATAATCCTGTTTTTCCACCACCATATTATTCACTCCCTAACCCTTTTACCCCTTTGGGTAAATAATATCCTCTGATAATATCCTCCCCACTTCCCCAACTTCCGATATCATATATGCCCCATTGTTCTAACCTATAGGTGACTCTCGTACCGTGAGCCGCAGAAATAATATTAGACGGAGTGGCTATTTGTCTCAGTGGTGCGTCTCCAGCCCTGACTAACCCTGTCCTTTTGTCTTTGTGCAGCCGTATGGCGTGAAACAGGGTCCAGGCTGTGCAAGTGGGGTGCTGGGTGATTATGTAATTGGAAAAGAAGAACGAAAATGAGTAATTGTAAAATGAGGAAAATAAAAACAAAATGGGAAAAAATCCGAATATTCATGGTAAAATATAGAGAATATTCTCAATTCCTCTCTCAGACCCCCACGTCTTTAGCACTTAATTATGGCCACTATTACGCACCACTACCGCACTATTATCTGACTATTATTACGTTACGTTATCGACTATCACCAAGTTCAATTTTCGCCAAGTTCAATTTTCGCCAAGTTCATTTTCAAAGACGCCAATTTTTTTTTCCACAGTAAATAATATATTTCCCTCTCGTAACCCCACAACTTCTCCACAACCAGACGCTTCTCCACGTGATGGCCCACACGTGACGAGAACTGATGAAACAGTGAGGCTCAAGACAACGACTAGAGCCGCTCACACAAGAGGCACAAGAAACAATGAGGTGAAGGAAAATAGGAGGCACTGCGGCTCTGACATGGCTAATGTGGTGACTACATTGCTAGTGTGGTGCCCATGACATGTTGAATGTAATGCCCACGACATAACCAATGTAATCCCACGACATGTCTAATGTGGTGACCACATAACCAATGTAATCCCACGACATGGATAATGTAATCCCATGACATAACCAATGTAATCCCATGACATGTCTAATGTCGTTACCTGTCACCCCATTACACTCCCCATGTAACTCGGCTCTACGGCGTCTCTTCTCTCACCTTATCTTATTGCCGCCCGAAATGCCACTGGCTATGCTCTCATGCTCCTGCTTCACCACATAACCACCTCTCTCTACCAACTCCATCGCCTTTTGAAGCCTATCTCGTGTCTCACCTGAACCACACTTTGTGCATGACAATATAGGCATCTGGGTTTCATTCCAGGCAGACATGGTTTATGTGTCATCTGCGACATCCGCTTTGTGACCCACGACATGAGCAATGTCACTCATGACACTCGCTCTGTAACCCACAACACTCGCTCTGTAACTCGCCTCAGGACACTCCCCATTCATGGCCCCATGGCGTACCCCACTCGCCCCTCTGCTTTGGGATGCAGGATTGCGTGCAGAAACGCACAAACCGCAGGATCCACTTTGCGATTCAGCCCGGAGTCCACCCTGCAGCAGTGCAGTGGAGTGCATGGAGGGTGCATAGGACGCGCGTCCCACATGCACGTCCCAAAACGCACCAAACGGCAAAAAAAAGCGCAACGGGTGTACCTATTTTATGCAGAGTGAGGAGGTGAACGCAAATACCCAGGAAAAAGCAGCCCTCCTCACTGCCACTCAAATTGACCAGCTAAAACACATTTTACCACCTCGTCTTTTCCCTACGCACCCAGCCCAATCGAGAATAATATCCATCCGCATACCTCCGCAGGCTCACCTCAACCTAATTTAAACTCACCTCGTAACCTTAACACACACTCTAACCTTATCACCCAACCTTAATATCACTTACCACCACAAAACCTCACCACCCAGTATATATTGAGGCAGTTTCCGACCTGCCAAATTGATCAATCACAAACACACATCACATCATGCACGACACAATCACCTCTCTAGGCATGCTCAAACCGGGCACAGATTATTACGGAAGAGACTACGGCAACCTCGCCTACCAAGAACACGACGTATACGACGTATACGAGGGATACACAAACCAGCCCTATGACTACTACGGCCCTGGACCCTACCCTTCGCATGCCTATGTGGATTTGGAAGAGGGAACCTCGTTTTTGAACGATTTGGAATTAAATCAAATTGGACAGAGCGAGGAATTGAACTCGGAGGTCTCGGCCGAGTACCCTAGCCCTGGCCTCGAGCATCCGCAGTTCGATCCCGCGCTGATGCAGACGTATATTTACGGCCACGACGAGGAGCAAGACGCGCTCGCGCGTCGCGTGCTGGTGGATGGGTATATGGGTCCCGGTGGGAATGTCGGTCACGTGCACCGTCACGTGATGGAGACCCAGCCGGGGGGTTATGTACCGGAGCCAGGTCACGTGCAAAACGTGTACGAGAGCGAGCTGTCGTCGCCGGAGCAGGTGACCAACGACTTCGGTCACGTGACTGATCACGTGACTGATCACGCGTCTGATCACGCGTCTGATCACGTGACCCAACACGCGTCTGATCACGTGACCCAACACGCGTCTGATCACGTGACCCAACACGCGTCTGATCACGTGACCAACGACTTCGGTCACGTGACCAACAACCCCGGTCACGTGACTTACCACGTGCACACCCCCCCCAATTCGGAATCCGACACCCCCTCGCCCACCGACATCACCAGTCTCCTCCCCCGTAACGTTGCGCTCGCGCAAAAACCGTCCAACAAGCCGCTTCTTCCTACAGACCCGCAATCAGCCGTAGCTCAGCTCTACGCGTGTCCTTCGATGTGGGAAAAAGCGTGCCACACGAAAAAAGGCGTTTTTATTTGCACAAACTGCCACCACAATGGCAAACCTCTTTCTTTCCGGACCATGATTGAGCTTGCTGTTCATTTCGATTCCCATGGGCTTATGAGAAAGTCCAAATGTGAGCAGAAATCGTGTCCTTGGTCTGTAGTTGGATTTTCGACTCGATCGGAAAAAAACAGACACACGAAAAGCCAGCATTCTGACCTGAATTTCCCCTGTCAGACGTGTGGAAGACGGTTTGGACGGTGTGACTCGTTGAAAAGACACATGAAGCTGGTTCACGATATAGTTGTGAAGAAGGGAGTTAAGGGGAGGGTAGGCAAGGTGGAGAAGAACAGTGGGCTGAAAAAACATGTGGTTTTGACGTTGAACAAAAAGGAGGTTAATGAGGTCAACGAGGTGAAGGAGGAGAGTCACGTGATGTCAAAGGGGGAGATGTCCAAGGAGGAGCCGTCTTCGCCACCCTTGAAGTGGACCAGTCCACAGGGATATTATTCGTTCATTACCAGGAGTTGAGGGGAGGAGGAGGAAGATATAGCTAACATTATTTATGATTTTGAACAGAACGGAAATGTAGTTGGTGTAGTCACTACTTGTAAGAGATCAGACACTGTAACATGAGAGAGCTATATGAACATGTATTATGAGTGTACAGTGCTGTAGTTGGGTGTAGCTAATGAGGTCGTATGTAATAATTATGGACCTGAGGAATGTCATTAAATGAGGTGAATTGAAGATATGTCACTGAATGCGATAGGTTGTGCGACTTAACGGGGCTATCGAGTAACTACAGCTCTAAAAGTTGACACATTTGTCCAAGTACAGTAGCTACATAGTTCTAAATCCATCAGTTGTATGAGTTCATGCAACTATGATAGACTGTGTACTGTAATTGATGGAGTAAGGAATAAGATCGGTGAAATAGTTTACAAGGTATGCAAACAGAGTGAGCTGCAACAGCAGGTTTCAGAGGGGAATCAAGAGGAGATTTTTGAGGTTTTAGCACGTGAGTATGTTTATCAACTGCTATAGAATAGATGGGTATACTTGAAATCTGAATTTCCGACTCCACCGACCCAGTTGACGGCTCTTGTGTCTGAATTGAACTCCTCTAGTATAAGGTTTAACAACGGTAGAATAATTTGGAGGGTCTGTAAACGGAGTGCACATTATGGGTTGCGTTGAACTATAAACGTCACTCAAAGACCCTCGCTCAGAACAGACCCTTACTCTTCGATATTGGTATCAAAATGATCACCAGAAGCTGCCCATTATTATGGTGCTTTCAGAAAAAAAATTGTGATGTTCATTCTCAAAGTAACCGACATTTCCCTCCACCGGCAAATTAAGCTATAGATAATTTCCGAGCCGCACGGCTGGGGGTTTGGTTTTCAGCCCTCCTATTTTGGGCAAAGAATGGAGGAAAAGGGCTGGCGTTGCTATTGGTAGTGACTGTAGGATATTTTGACTTATCGGTGGCTCAATTTTCACTCCATCGCTCACTTTGGTGATGATATCCGTTGTCGCTTTTTGGCGCTTTTAGTTGAGCCTTCCAAGTAAAGTGGACCACAGTAGTTAGCAGAAGTTGGCTTAGGGTTCCTTTATTTACAAGTAATACAGTTCAGTGCTGTCAAGTAGAGCCAACTAGAATGGAGACCTCAATATCTCGGCCAATATTGAAGCTTGGAAGCTGAGATTTATATACCATACTAATATGAGCTGGGGAAATATGACTAAATAGTTACCGGTCCATGTCACTCACAATCCGACTCTTTTGCCGCCCCCTCAAAGTCCCACCCCCAGGCGTGCGGCTCATCAATAGTGGAAAGCTTAAAAATACGAGCTGTAGGCGAAAAATACGAGCTATAGCTTAAATTTGAGAACATGAATGGCGGTAAATTTGCGACGACTGGATAGTGAAGAAAATTTGAGAAATAAATATTTGGAATCCTGACGTTCTGGGGATTCGTTTGATACCAACATTGACTAGTTTTGGTGAGTTTCTGAGTGTGTGGTTCGTTCCATGACTTGGTACAAAGAAAAACGAACTTGTAAAGTGAGACAATTCACATAGGTTATCAGTCATCTGTAGAATACCATTTTGATAATACCTTCACTGGTTTTATCGCAATGGTAACAGCTACATAAGTTCACTTCGATTGAATGGTCTTTGAGTACAGAACACTGTAAGTAAGAAGTGTCTAGAAGAGTGCTCAACGAAGTTCCTCGACATGAACTAATACGACTAAAACCAGCCATTAATATCAAGGAAAAGGACATAATCTTCAAAACGTATTCAATCAGATTATAAGACTCTCTCAGCTTACTAGCTGTCCCATTGTCTACACTTATAGTCACACCTCCACTTAACGCTCTGTAACTCACCATTAGTCAGCGCCTTTTTCCGACATACAAAAAAGAATACCGCCTGTTGGCAGCCAAGGTCGTACCCGGATTCGAACCGGGGTTACTGGAAGTCTCAAGTCAGAATCCAAGGTGATAACCACTACACTATACAACCTGTGGTGATGTGACCGAACAGGTCGGGGTTGGGATCACAGGTGAGCGGAGGGGTGGAGGGGGTATATGGACAGGGAGGAGGTGGTCCAGTAGGAACAGAGTAAAGGCGTTTGTATTTGATTCCTAGTACCTTGTGATTCACGGTTTTTTATTCATTTTGTTCATCACGGCATTATGTTTTTACCGTCACATGATTTTCTCGTTAACAAGTCTCAACAGGAAATGTTAGTATTACGTTGACATACATTCGATTATGGGAATTATTGCTTATTAATGTTATAATGAATTGAATTGTATGAGAAAAAAAAAAAATATAGGAGGAGAAAGGAAGAGGTATATTCCGGCGAAAATGGAGAAAAAATTGAAAGAAAACTGAACCTGGTTATTATAAAGGCTCTTTTACTGACTCAGAAGTTGCCAGATTTTTTCTATTTATTTTATGGCATTTGCTACCTATTATTTCAATTTAACGAGTAAGAAGAAGATAAAATAACGAACAAAGACAGGGGGCAGACAAAAGAAATTACAAGATATTGAATAGCTCATTGTTCCACTCCAAATGCACCCATTAACTTCGCACCATTTTCTATACGTTTTACACAATGTCTTGTACATCTCCCGATGAAACTCCGCATCTCTACAAACATCGATCTATACCTCTTGCATCCACCCCACCATGAAGTTGCATTACCGAAAGAAGCGGACTGTGCATGGGTGGAGACGTGAGGTGGAGGAGAAACATATTAGAACTCTTGTGGTCATAAGGTGTAAGAAGATGGGGTACAAAGACTACACTGAGGGCTGTATGAGCTGTGAACTGTGAGTTGTAGAGTACAAAAACCATCTATACTGTACAGCTCAGTACAGCTTACAGCTTACAGCCCATCTCTACCACTCCCTACCGCCCACAGCTATCCTGCACCTCATACGTCTCCACCCTACATAGCCTGTAATCTATACGTTGAATCCCACCGTATGAGATACGAGGTGCTGTATGGATACTGTACATACTAGATACTGTACTACCTGTAGGCACTGTACGATTACATATAACACTTCTTTCACAGTATCTCATTAATCTCAAGTTTCACAATTATCTTCACCCCCCCCCCTTACTAAGCCGGAATTATAATTCCTAATCATACTTCCGGAATTATAATAACCTCGATCTCATCGATCACGGCTATGGAATCGGACTGCGGACTAGCACGTATCATAACCCAGCCCTTTGTGCTCCACTTATTACTCCTTTGGTCTCTTTCGGCACAGAAAGAGTTTGTAAAAGGAAAACAATGGCACAAAGGAAGGAGCATGACATGTGCGTGAGAGACGTGCACACACAAACGCACCTCGTATCGGTGATTATGTAATCGATGGAGAATGTTTGTTTGTGTAAGAAATGAGGGTGTTTCAGAACTGCTTTAGAAGGTGTGGTGAAAACGGTGACTTTTTTTTGCCGTTTCTGAAGTTGCTTACGTAAGCGCTTACGTAAGCCAAAATCACGAAACTTGCTGAAAACTTCACTATTCTCAGAAACGGATCGTAATTACTTCCACGTGATTAAAATTGCTTTCTCAAATGTCATATATGTTTCTTTAGCACTTGAACAATGCTTATCCAACTCAGGATGGCTTTTCTTGTAAAGTGCTTCTATAAGCTTATGTAATCAGATAGGTGAGAAGTGAGGTATGCTGATTATATCACGTTGGATAAGAGGATTTGGAAGCTGGTTTTGTCAATATCCTCAAAGAGCTATCCAGTACTGAACAAAGCGATTCAAATACTTTTCCCTAGTTCACTGTATCTTTTATCGTGACAGTCATGTTTTGCTTACGTAAGTGATTATGTAAGCCATTTCGGTCCATCAGTTATAATTGTAGGGGTAAGTACTAGAACAGGAATCAGTTATGATCATTACCTATCTCCCTGCCACAATACGCAGCTACACAGTCTCTGAAAAAACTGTAGCTTTTCCGACATGTTTTGCAGTTGTTATGGTGCTCTTTGTTTTTCGCTTACGTAAGCACTTACGTAAGCAGCTTGAAGGCACAATTGAAGCAATTTGTCCTGACATCAGCTAGGAAGACACAGTGAAGGCTTTTGATATATCAAACGCTAGAGCTTAGCTAGTACAAGTTACAAATACGGATAAGACAATGACTAAAAAGATGCCTAGACCCAGTAATTGACAGACTTGTAGATCGGAGAAGATTGTGTAGATTCGTAGTGCTGATGACTTGACTTGAATCGATTGATGTGATGTCTGTTTTACTGGATCGTGAGGCTGATCACGGTCAAGCTTCTAAATTACTGTGCTTCTAGTTGTCATAGAACAGTTCATCTAACAGTTCATTTTTGACGTTCTCTCTTTCTCGTTTTTTTCTCACCAGTTTCGTATTTCACCCTAAACACGTCGATATTAGTATCAAAATAACCGCCAGAATACCCTGATTATGAAAGTAGTCTCAGAATCTACATGACTTTGCTGTAGCACGAAATATCAGCACACATCTATTTCACTCAATTTAAGCTATGCGAATTTCCGAGCCGCACGGCTGGGGGTGGTGTTTTTGGCCCTCCACAAAGTCGGTAATAGTTGAGCTGGTGAGCTGAAATTTTGTGCCGTTGCTGTAAATATGCTCAATAACTCTCTGGCAGAATATTAACTCTTGATGTATCGTATTGAGACAGTAGTGAATTTTGTTTTCTGTCGTTACTGAGTCAACTAAAGTTGAACTGTTTTGATTAAAGTGCCCCTCGCCTAAAACACCAGCAAAGTCAAAATCTCAGAAAGTGGTCGAAATTGGTACCAAAAGGACGATAAAATTACCCCGAGTCGATTGCAACTACTCACTAGCTCATCCGACTTCTCAGTCCTGAGCTATTCAACATATCCCTTTTCAGTCAAATTAAGGTGATCCCAATATTACGTAATTTCCGAGCCGCACGGCCGGGGGTGGTGTTTTTGCCCCTCAATAAACCGGGCAGTTGTCATGCTGCTGGGCTGAAATTTTGGGCGGCCGTTGGGAATACGCGCAATAGCTCTCTGGAAAAATCTCAACCTTTGCTGTCTCGTATTGAGAGAGTAGTGAACTTTTGTTTTCTGTCGTTACTGTCAACTAAAGTTGAAGTAAGAATAATTACTGGTAATTAGCTAGTGGGTAACAGCCATTGCTTGTTCTTTCCCAATATAATGTGATAGGATATTGGCGACAATCTCCATACTACCGGCACCTGTAAACAATAAGACCACTTGTAGATACTCACAATAAGCTCTTCCTGATTGCCATAAACAATCATGCCTTATCTCATTTCTCCAACATAGAATACCAAGTAACACCATTACACATCTATTCAACTCACTACGGAACTGTAGACTGCTTTAAAATCTGTTTTTTCTTGTACTTGAAGGATAACTTGACAGTGTTGTCCGGTCTGCTTGGTGTTGTTCCATCTGCTTACGTAAGCGCTTACATAAGCAGCTTTTAGGCTCTCGAGTCACCGACCAAGTACAAGTACTGTCAAAAGTACTGACAGTGAACAACAAAAACAAACGTGTATATCCCGTAGTAACAACGATACACAGCTACATTTCACCTAAATAACTGCACAATTTGTTTCCATTGGATCGATAAGTATCTAGTGTTGTTCCGTCTGATTACGTAATAGCTTATGTGAGCACTTTTGGGGCACACTTTGAATACTGTCCAAATACCCAAAATGAAAATATAAAAAAGGCTTCCAGATTGTCTTATGGCATTACCAAGCTTCTATACATCAATGGGACTCTTTACATTATTTTTTTCCTATTTTCCACGATTTTTTGTTCCACTTCCATTTGTGCTTACATAATCCCGTTCTTCGGAACGCGGCCCGAATAATGTCCCGAATTGACCAATTGCGTGCAGCCCGATTTGTGCTGCCGTCTTGGCGCCAAGGCTTGGCACGGCGGGTGTTGCTGCCAAATCTGCGAGTCAAAAAAAAAAAAAGAAAAAAAAAAACAAATTCGGCACAAAATGGAAGAAAACACAAAGCGAAGAGCATGGCGTGTTTCCGGAGCAACTGGGTCGTAGAGTCGGTTGTTGGTGGGGGTTGGAATGATTACCTAATGGTGTTGAGTCATTGTGATTATGTAATTGTGATTAGTGAAGGTGGTTAGTAATCAGGTTAACCGCATTAGTTACCATGTCTCACCTGTATTATTCATCTGTATCACCTTATCACCTGTATCACAATAACGCCTAATACATTAGCGATTAAAAATGCTCAAAAAATCGAGGAAATGAAATATTCGAAAAATCAAAAGCAGCCATTTCCACGGAGAGGTTTGGAATAACCAGGCCATCACCAGACCCTAACCCACAGAACAAGTACGTGGTCAATGTCATTGTGTGCAGAGTTTGCATGGTGCTCCATTGTTCTATTGTTGAGCATGCAGTCCTGTTGAGCTGGTCGTGGGGGGATGGGGGGTTGGTGGTGGGAAGGTATGGGCTGATCTCTAGTGTATTTTTGATTAATTATTTTTGATTTATTTATATTAATTTACCAAAAATGTTTTTAATTGTTTTTAATTGTTTTCTCGAATATTCCAAACTAAATTCAATAATAATATCCATATAAAATTCGCTCGCATTTAGTCACGCGGATAACGCCGTCGATCGGCTCATCTGGAATGCATGGAATGCGTACCGTTGAGCATTTTGCCCGTATACCAGTCCCTACTTGTCGTTCGATAATTCGTCTAAAACCTGGTCCAAGTGTTTTCTTTTTGTGGTCCCTGCTTGTGGTCAATGTACTGCCAGGGTTGTTCCGTGCATCCGGCTGAAACAAGTTCGATACATACACAAACGCAGTTGCGTCTCGTTTAGCACTGCCAGAGCCAGCCCTTTGCGTTAGCCGCAGTCTTGCCCTTGATTTCTAGAACACAAACAGAAGAAATAGATGACACAAACAGGACACAAACAGGACACAAGAAGACACAAACAGATGGCTTGAACAAACAAATGGCTTGAACAAACGACACAGTCATGATCCATAATTCAGAGTTCAAGCTATAAATGACAGCTATAGGTCTAGCCTGAACCTTGGTTGGGAATTACCATAAGAGGAAGTCATATGAGAAATTCTGAAACATCCAAAACGGGTTTCCATGACAAATGAGAATTCAATATTTCAGCACTCTCACATTGCAAGTATTCATCTCTGGAAGTTCCCAGCCTCTATCTAAACACTCATGATGACTGTCTTGTTTGTTCCTCTCTTTAGTTTGTCACTTCCGATCTTTTGTTCTGAGCCCGATTATGTAAGCCAAATACGTCGATATTGGTACCAAAATACTCGCCTTGATATTCTCTATGCGATAGTCTATACCACTTGCCCACCACTTCATTATTCACCCTCCCAAATTCGACCCTGACTAGTCACATGCAGCTGGTGTACTTCTGAGATGGAGAGCGAATTGTCAGATATTCATCTTTACCCGTATTGCCAATGATAAGACGTGAGTTTTGATTGGTCAGCTATACGGTAATGCGCTTGGTTTCGTTGTCCATTTCCTCAACTAGACGGTCAGCTTTGATCATACCTGTAAGTAAGAGAAGGCTTAAAATTGATGATCTGAGTAAGCTCTAGTTCATCTTCCTTCTTTGATAACAGACCATCTTCCACTCATCTGAGGTCATACCGGAGATCGCTTGAAAGTATCTCTACAAATGAGTAGAAATAGCAACGAGACAGATATTTGCAGTTGGTACTCCCTGTGTTATGTGGCATTGATTTCAGCGCATTTTCTTCATACTGCAACCTCATCAAGTCGTGTTGTTGTTGAGTGCAACTTGACAAGCCTCAGCCCTCAAGGTGTATCTGGAATACCTCCAGAATACGACCCGAATGTGGGCAGCTGAACTACAGTGCGGTAGCATTCAAAGCTATATAGCACAATAAATCTCACTTATAGCAGAAGTGGTGAGGATGATTGCCGAATTTGCCAATATATTCAGCTTGACTTGTCTTAAAGTGAGCTGCCTTCTCCAAGGTGGAGAGATGCTAGCTACTGCAAGTCAGAAGAGCGACCATGGAAGAGGGTACCGGTAATGAAATGAAGAACAAGTGTGGCTTGTGTAGAAACGTTTCTGGACAGACTGCATGTTAGTTATTTCAATACCCAGTGCCTTTCCTAAATTGGTACAACTCCAACTTCCACTCATCCGAGCTTACAATAGAGGGCACCTCATTACAGATCAAATGAACATACTGGTGGAGTTGTTTGCAGCTCTAAGTGATAGCATGATAAGTATATACTATTAAGGCTCTTATCTTGAGGGCTTTTCACCATAGATTGACTTGACTAAGTTGTGTTGTGGTGGAGTACACCTTGATGAGCACCAGCCCTTGGGTGTACCTGAACTGCTTAGTGTACTGGAGAGGTGAAGACGACCTGCTAGAAACGCTTTTTCAATTGAAATGTCACATGACCATCATTGCAAGTCTACAGCAGACTTGTTCTTCTGTTCTTTCACTTTTGACCACCTTCACCTCCACTCCTCCGAACACGGATAAAAGGAGGTGTTAAATAATAATCAGTCAACGTAGAAGCCTTCAACCCGGTGGCGAGGGAGCTGTAAGTCAACAAATACAGAAACTGTAGCACCTGTCTTTGTATACCCCTGTCAGTGGATCTCATGTCTAAGCCACTGTAGGCTAAAGTTGCCTTCCAAGGTAGGTATAAGAGATGGAACTACACAATAAAATTAATGAAACAAGCCTTTCTAACCACGTTACAGCTTCGAAATTCGCCGTTTTTTATCGCTTTTCTCCATCACCACGATTTCCCCACCTCCGGTCCAACAAGGCAACCTGGCCGAGTGGTCTAAGGCGCCAGGTTCAGGTGACTGAACTAATATCCTGGTCTCTTCGGAGGCGAGAGTTCAAATCTCTCGGTTGTCAGCGGAAGCGAGCATTAGCTTGCGGATGTATTTTTTGTATTTTTTTTGCTTTTTGGTGAGATACTCTGCTCACAGGGCAGTGTCTTCATTCTGGTGAGTCTCGTGGTACATGGTGTGCAGATAGAAGGGGGAATATTGAGCTATAGGTTTATTTACAAGAACATGGTGTTACAGTTAGAGATCAATATATGTTTTCGCATCTTTGTGAAGTCTTTGGTGCATGGTACTTGGTACATGGTAGTTGGTAGCTAGTAATAGCTCTGTGGAGTAAAGAGGAAACATGGCATAGACACGTGAGTGCTATCAGTGGATAGCTGAAAGCCGAAAATGTAGTCTGGTGTACTTTTCATTTTCATTCTCTTTCTGAAGCGAGTTGTAGGACTCTTTCTGATCTTCCTATGGTACATCTGACTAAGATCAGGTTGGGTGTGGTTCAAGACAGATGTGAATACAAGAAGCTTGGAATTCGATACATATTCTGTATCACTCTCAAAATAAGCAGCTTTAGAAACTTCTGTATTTACTAGGAGTTCTACAGGTTCGTCTTTTTGACATAGAGGGATAAGATGTAGTATCCCCATTGGTATTTCCTGTAGATAGTAGATATGAATAAGAACAGTTTGAAGTATGACTTGAAGCAGCTCTAAACAGTATTCATATCTTATCTTTGAAATTCTCACTATCAATCTGCTCTTATCAGCTCACTTCTCTAGTTTGGAGAAAACACATTTACAGACAGCAATTTTGATATCTTTAACCCTTCTAGGAAGTCCTGAAAACAGTCATATAATGTTAGATAGTATCCCAATAACAGGATAATGCTGTTTTATTGCCTGTGCACTGCTTCAGTCAGTCAATATATCTACACGATATCAGACCCCTACTGCAAACTATGAAGGGGAACCAAATCTGTAGGGCTTGAGGTATAACTACATAAACATGAAAGTGAGTTATTATTGATCTATTCAACAACTTCCTTATGCTAGCTTGTATCTGGAACATCCCAATATCTCAATATCACCTCAACTGCTCAGACCCTTACTCAGAGACACCTCATTTCATGTATCGAAAGTACGCTAAATAGCTCAAACAGTTAATGGTACTGATCTTTCAATCTGTTCTATCATAGTGGTACACTTTACAGATTGCCCGTTGCACTTTTTTCACCCCTTTCTACAGCTTCTCTGAAAACAACCCAAAATTGTGAATTTCAAAAGCTCCCGAAACATCACACAAAATTCAAACCTGTCTAATAATTAGTTTCAGGAAATCCCAGACTTTGCTAATTATAGTGATACTACTCATATCTCTATATCACCATTCGCGGGCGAGATAGCACTCCTTTGGGTACTTATTGAAAGTCCACTTTTTTCAGATATCCAGCGCCGATGGTTTAGTGGTAAAATCCATCGTTGCCATCGATGGGCCCCCGGTTCGATTCCGGGTCGGCGCAGTTTGGTTACGGCCATATCCTGGTGAAAATACGGCTTCCCGTCCGATCAGCCATAGTCAAGCACCAGAGAGCCTAGTTAGTATTGTAGTGGGAGACCATACGAGAATCCTGGGTGCTGTAATCTTTTTCCTCAGCTCACGAGCGTAGCGAGTGGGCTGTGTTCTTTTTGTTGCCTGTTAATCCTGTTGGTCAGTGGAATAAGCTTTTTCACATATTTGGCTTACGTAAACACATCACCTCGAAGTTATGGACACCCAAATTGCATTGCACAGTGGGTGGATTTTTCCACAAGTGAAGCACAAAAGAAAACAAAAAAGCACATGAGAGTGAGATGTTTATGCATCTGAAACATGTCACAGAAAGCCATGACTGTTTCCCTTGAGTTTTTTGTATTGTTTTAATTTTTTCTGCATTTATCACATAAATAATGGTATTTAAAAACAAATCACAACAAATCCAATCAAAACGAAAAATAAAAGCTGAGCACATCAGGATACCCTAAGCAGTTCCAGTGACCTCCCTAAGTCATCAAAATCGCAAAATCATACTCCCACTCTCACCTCATATACCCCCACCCCCCCTCCGGCAGACACAGAGGACGTGGCGTAATGGTAGCGCATTGGATTTCGGTTGATTTGTTCAACGACGTCCTCCAAAGGCTGCGGGTTCGAGTCCTGTCGTCCTCTGAGTGTGACATCGCAAGGTGTTATCTTTTTTGGTTGGTATCTCTGCGTTGATTATGTAATGAAAGAGGTGAATTGAAGATGTCCTATTATGAAGGAAGAATTCTTGAGGGACATAGAAGACAATAAGATGCTCTTCTCTAAAGCCCAACTAGCATCTCTGTTTCATTTCCATTCCATTCACCACATATTTTTCACCAGTTTTTGTATTACATAATCACTCGGAGTCGGCCCGGCATTATTTTTCGTTGCGTCAGATGGGCGTTCAGTTTTGAGCAAAGGGTTAGTCAGGGTTACCACGGTGAGACTTTTACCCACAATACGCTTCCAAAGTCACCCAACTTCGCCCAGAGGCAATTCCAGCTCTCGCACGGAGTTATACAAGATTCACATTACAAATAGAGCCTCGGGTATAGTTGAGATGTTATAGATGAGCAAGGAAGGAAGAGGCAAAAAGTAGGAGAAAACAGAATATTATAGAACAATGATATGACTGAGGCAACGGATAGATCCAGTCGGTCTTTGTTTCTCGTTTTTTCCCATTACCTAACGTCGATGTCTCCTGATTCATGTTCCAAGTGAATATTCTTGGTTACAGTTAAACTGCGCCTCGGAAAAGTCACTCAAGGCGGAGTTTCTGTGCAGGAAGAAAGGGGAGCAGATGTTGCGGAAATTAACCTTGCAAAAGCGGCGTAGTGCCGGGGAGATGAGGTGAGCAAGTGATGACGGTGGTAGCAACAATTAGCCCAGTATATAGCGCATTCTTGGCTGCATGGATAATGCATCTGAATCTTATCGGCGTGAGGGGAAATCGATCTTGAGGACGATGTGCTGGAGATACAGGCTCGCCGTAACCTCAGCCGAGCCCCCTGGGTCAGACGATTCCAAAGTGATACGGCAAAGACTATTTTATCATCGCGCTTAGCTACTGCAGGACTTGGCCATGATGTACATGTGAGAGCGTTGAACTTTAAGGGGAGGTGGGGACTGCGATGATGTGGGATCAATATGTGAGCTATGGTGATGAGAGTAGTACAGTTGTGATCACAGCAGCAAGAGGATTACAACGATGTAATTAGATCTCCGGAATCGCGAATATCCATAGTCTTAGGGTTGTTCCCCCTTACCTCCCCCTCTGAGCCATTATTGCTAAAACCTTGAGCACCCCGGACGATAAATAACCGCTGAAGTCCTGGATACCCGCCAAATCAGGCCCAATGCTTTCGACGGTGTGTTTCGCATATCTCGCCTCGGTGGCGTGCGCAGGCGTGGTCCGAATGCCTCTTTACGCCAGAGATCATACCACAGTGCTGCATGACCACCAGACTATGGGCGAGTGGTTCTACGAGGCCAACATTCTGGTGGGAACTCCTCCGCAAAACATCAGCGTGGTGTTCGACACCGGATCGGGCAAACTGTGGCTTCCCGGCTCGAATTCCACCGCCTGCAAAGCGGGAAACTGCACCCATTCACAGGCAGGCTATGACGTCAGCAAGAGCTCGACATGGAGCTATACCGGAGAAGATCAACATTGGGGAGGAACGGGAATCGTGGGAGCTGAAACTGTACGGTACGCCGGCCAGGAACTCGAGTCTTTCCAGACCTGGGTGTCTCTGGATCAGATGAGAAACAACTACGGCATTTTCGGCCACTCGCCCAACAAAGACAAGCATTCTTCTTTCCTATTGAACCTGAAAAAGTCGAAAAAGATCCACAGAGCCGTCTACTCGCTCAACGCCGAGGAGGCTATCGACTACCGAGGCACATTCAGACGGGGAAAGCCTATCGTCAACAATGTGTACTATGGAGGGTTTGATGAGGCCAAGTACGAGGGACCTCTCACCACGGTGAAATACAAAGGAGGGTACTCGATGGAGTTCACCAACATTCTCGTCGACGGCCAGGAAATGGAGTTTGTCGACCGAAAACACAAATCCATTCTTCCTGACACCGGAGGACTGTCTTTGCAGTTGCCTAATTCGACAGTAGAAGCCATCTCAAAAAGGTACGGAAACGGCAACTACGACACCCAGGGATGGCATGTGGACTGTGGCTCGCAGCCGGTCATCACGTACCAGTTTGGAAACACAGAGATTCCAGTCAATCTCACCTACGAGGTGAAGGAACAGGACGGAATCTGCAGACTGATTGGAGTCGACGTGGTCAGTGAAGAACAGGAACAACTGAGTGCTGGACCCATGTTCATTTCGCGAGCACTCATGATCTTCGACAACGACAAGAAACAGATCACCATCGGAAAAGCCAGGTACACCAACGAGTCTCATGTTGTTGAGCTCAGAGGAAGCAAAGTGCCTGGAGCACAGAAGATGAAGAAACCCAAGAAGAACAAGAACAAGGACTAGAGGATATAGATTAACGAATTATGACTGATTGAGGGTGTATCTAGAGTGAATTGGGGTCACTGAAGTAGCACTTCGTAGAGGGGAATTTTCTTAAATTTCAGAAATTACACGTTTATGGATTCAAAATGATCGCATCAAGGAGTCAAGTTCGATGGCATTGGTCACACATCTGTGGCGCTTCTTGATCCCGATCTATTTGACTTCCAGTTACAGATCCAAATTAAGCTATAGCCAGCAAAAAGAATTATTTTAATTTTCAGTATTCGCCCGTTATTAGTATTATAATGACCAGAGAAAGGCACTGAGTTTGATGGTACATGTCGTAGGCAAATGGCGCTTCTGGATCCACATTTATTCGATCTTTAGTCGTGCTACCATGTTAAGCTATAGTCAACTTCAAAAATTATTCCCATTTTCAGAACATACCCGTTAATAGTATCAAAATGGCCAGAAAGACGTGCTGGGCTCAATGGAAGTAGTTGGGAGTGAGTGGCGCTGAAGCCTATCTATCTATCTGACTTCTCGTTAGACGTCCAATTTAAACTATAGCCAATAAAAATAAATATTTTTGTTTCCAGAATTCACCCGTTATTTGTATCAAAATGATCGGAAGAAGGAGCTGTCTTCAATGGTAATGGTACGATACGAATGGTGCTTTTGGATTCTGTTTTATTCCCCTTCTAGTTGTACAGCCAAAATAAGCTATGACAAACCAACTCGCTGTTCTAGGAACTTTTGGAGACCTCAGAACTGATCCGTTATTGATGTCAAAATGATGAGAAAAATGCGCTGAGCTCAATGACAGTAGTCTGAGACGGATAGCACTGCAAGATAAATATATGTTTTGCATCTAGTTTTAAGCTATAGACAGTCGACTCAAATTAGAAGTAATTTCTTAATGTCTCGTAATTGGCCAGTTAGTGGTATCAAAATGATCAGACAAAAGAGCCAAGGCTAACGGTGGTAGTCTCAAGCTAGTGGCTCTTTTGGATCCAAGTACACTCAACTTCCAGTTCCACTGTTTGTGTCTATAGCTTATTTTACCGGTAGTTTATGGCAACTTTTTGTGTCTATAGCTTAAATTCGGATACTTTATGTGTAAGATTGGGTTTTACGGGAGACTGATGATTGTGTTAGTCTGGCTGAAGTGTTGGATAAGAGTTCATTCATTCAATAATACATACCTGATGATTGTGTTAGTCTGGCTGAAGTGTTGGATAAGAGTTGACGTTCAAATGACCACGTCACTCCCAACAAGTAGCACCAAACCTAAAACGCTTACTAATCATCACTACCTTACATTATGGCAATATGGTGAGGTTAACGATCAGCTCAAAGGAAGTTACCTGGTGGTAAATAATAGCTTTTTCTTGGTTGATCTGCTCATATGACATGATAATGCCCAGGGATATCTTTTTCTTGAGGAGATTTCCGTTAAATTCTATGACATTTATCTGTATCTCCCGCACTATCTATTCGCTAAAGCGATGATGTGCATGAGAGATGTGTAAGGGATGTTAGTGGAAGCATAATGGGTGAGGTGCGATGGTACATTAGTGGTACTGAAACAAACGGAAAACGAATAGGAGGTTGACGGTACTAACCAGACAATAGTGGCGCTTCTTACGCTAAACTTACTTGACTCTTCGTTACACTGTTACATTAGGCTATAGCGAACTCGAATCATGAGCTGTAGTTATTTGAATTTCCAGAGTTGACTCATTTGGTATCTGAATGATTTGAGCACGGTTGTAATAATGCCAGGTGTGTGTTACCATTGGTTGATTGTTCCTTTGTCGAGATGAAAAGACTCGGCACTAGGACATCGTCATACACTTGGCATATGTCAGAGTTCAAGTTCATACGTCAAGTTGATAATGTCCTGCCGTTTGCACACCAAGCCCCAGTCATAGCGACGCTGCCTCTCTGCTTCAAGGTACTGGAGCTTCATATCGTCGCGTGCAAGTCGGTGCAATTCGAGCTTCTCATTGTAGAAATCGAGAAGACGCTGTGAACGTGGAACACCAGGGAACTTGCCGAGTTTGGAAACGGCCAGACGTAGTGACCTGTCTATTTCTTTCCAGTCCTTCGCGTACTCAAGAAGCCGTTTGTTATCCCTCTCGCGCTCTGCCACCATGTTTGAGATACATACTGAGAGAATCTTCTGGTCCCTCTTGAGACAAGAACTCCGAACGTAGTGCTCCAAGTCCTCCAAGTTCTCCAGAGACACAGTATCTAGATCATACGCACTTACACGGTAATCTCGGTACATGTCATCCAACGGGTCAGACACCAATTTCAAAAGTTCTGTGATTGTAGGAGGCGTGTGGCTCACGTCAGTGAAAGAAGAGGGAAGTGAAAGAGGATCGTCGTCATCTTCACTGTCCAGGTACGCAGAGGGTGCCCACCAATAGCACGCGTCTGGGCTGGACATGTAGTCGGGAAAGGGTACTATTTCGGTCCCTGGTTCAGGCCTGTCTCTTGTGTCTTGTTTCATGAGGAAAGGCGGGTGAAGGCGTGTGATTGTGTTGAATGAGAACGAAAATCACAAGCAGGTGCTTTGATGCTTGTGTGCCACAACGTAAGAAAAGTCCGAAGGTGAGGATAACACAAGTGTGCGAAAGAGGGATGAGGCAAGGGTTTTAAAGTGCTGGAACGGGGGAGGTAGCAGGATGGTGTTAAACTTGGTAGTATGTCTCTCCAAGTCTTAATGGGTAGGAAAAGAAGAGGAAAGACGATGTGCTAGAAACAAGGTATACAAGTTTAGCTATATGACTCTCCATCTTGTTTGTGTAACAAAGGCGATGTGGGGAAGTAACAGCAGAGTAATGAAAAACCATGAATAAACAGAAGCGATTTGCCACACAAAAACAACTCGTATCTTGAACATCGAGTTACCATAATAAAGTAAATTCAAATAACTCCAATAAAACATAGTATTTTCAATATAGTCCAAGTTGGGCAATTGGGGGTATCAAAATGATCAGAAAAAACTGATTAGTGCGATGGTATTAAATTTGTTTAAGTGGTGCTTCTAGATTGGTATTTATTTGGCGTCTAGTGTTTTGGCCAAATTAAGCTATAACCAACTCGGGTAAGGGTAGATTTTTGGAGCCTCAAACTTGCCCCATTGTTGTGAATCACCTTAAAGTGAGTTATCTGATTTAAGCTATAGCCCTCGTATTGGAACCAATTATTTCAAACATCAGAGTTTACTCGTTATTAGTATCAATTTAATCAGGAAGAGAAGCTGAGTTCAATGGTAACAATCGCAGATGAGGGGTTCTTCTAGATCCAGAGTTATATGGCATATGATTGAATGGCAGAAATAAGCTATAGTCAAACAGAAGGAGTTAAAGCAATTATTTACAACATCAGAAAATCCCCGTTTGTGGTATGAAAATGATCACCAAGAGAGACTGAGTTCAAAGGTTGTTGTTTGATGTCGCTGGTGCTGATGAACATCTTGCTTATTGGACTTCAAGTTCTACTATCAAATTAAGCTATAGCTAGCTGAGATGGGATCATCACGTGATTGTCCCATGCGTTTTCAAAACACAACTGAATTAAGCTATAGCAGACTTATAAAAGCAGTTTTTGTGAATTACAGATTCAGACCGTTAGTGGTATCAAAATGATCGGAAGGAGGAGCTGAGCTTAGTGGTAGCTGTTTGAAGTGAGTGGCGCTTCTCCTTTTTGTGCTTTTCGACTACAAGTTGCGGTATCAATTTAAGCTATAGCTGACTCATGTTTTTTGGAAGCCTCAGAATGGAGCGCTTGTGGTATTAAAATGATTGGAAAAGAGATCAGAGCCAACTAGCAATAGCCTGGAATGAGTGACGTTTCTGTATTCTTTGCTGTTTTACTTTTTAGCTATACCATCTACTTAAACTATAGCCAACAAGATGTGTTCAAGTATGATGATTAAAACTTAATAGAGAACTCATGGTGAGTTATACCAACCCCCACTTCAGTTAATGGTTCACTATGACATCAGAGTTCAAAGATACAATCAGTCAGCAACTACTCATAACCACACACCGGTAGTAATACGTCTTGTTGTCCACTTCACAATAAATTACTATATACATCACCTCCTCATCATTATCGTCTTCCAGGTAATTCTAATCAACCATCCACGCATCTTCTTCTGGTCCACACCAGGACACTGTTTCCTGACAATGTGCATACTGATCTCGACCATGGATGTAGCTATAGATACAGCTTCCTCATTGAGACGAGACTCAGGAACGTTCTTGAAGTGTTTGAGCGTTCTCACGGCTCTCAGAAGCACAAACCGGTAGAATCTGCACACGCTTCTGAGCACCACATCTTCAGGAACTTTTTTGTTGAGAAGTTGGCCTGGAAACTGAGCTGTGAAGTAGTTGATAGCTTTGCGTCCAACATGATCCAATTTGACTCCTTTATCGACCCACATGAGTCTAGAGCTGTAAGGGTAGTCCTTGTGAACCTGAAGGTTTCCAGGATCAATTTCCATTCCCAAAAACGGGACCATTTTTCCCTCCTCAAGTTTCTCGACTCCTTCGAAAGGAACAGCAAAGTTGACCAGACACTTTTTCCTGTTCACAGCCACTCCATACTCTGGAAGTCCATCTAGGGCTCGTTTCAGAAACTCAGTAGCAACTCCTGTGTCTGTAGAAATCAACAGAAAGTCGTCCACGTACCTCATCAAACAGGTATCTTCTCTGTCGATCAAATCAGCAAATTCCTCTCGAATCATTTCCTCATATACCATTGCACAGAACAAAGAAGACAAGACAGAGCCCTGGGGAATACCTCTCACCTGTCTATGCACCTCACCGTCTATCATGACGTCATTTCTGAACAAATGTTCATACATGAGCTTGCAAAGAGTTTGTTTGCCAACAGTCACACTCTTGTTTTCGTCCACAATCACTCCCTTTTTTCCTGTCCGTCTGAAAGCCTGCAGAGCTCCTTCAGATTTACCATTACAGGCTCTTGTTGTCGTGAACCATCTCATCATAGCTTTAGGGCCCACAGGAGCGACTATAGTGTGTTTATGAATCGCATAGTTGTCACAGTTCAACAGCTTATGAGCGATATCTTTCACTTTAATCGCTGGAATGGTATCAAAAGCTGCAGTGACGTCGATTTTGACAAATTTGAGACTGTCTTTTTGATCCTTCACCTTCTTCTTAAACATTCCAAGTGTCTTTTTGAGCAAATTGACCGAGTCCAAACCGCATTTGTTGTTTCCCCCTAATCGGAATTCCTGGGACAGAATCTTGTGGAGCTGGGTGAGTTTCCTGTTGACAGAAGTCGTCTTGTGTTTGCCAACTTTGTAGACAGGTCTTCCTAGAGACACAATGGGTCTGTATCCGGACTTTTTCGGCACCAATCTGAACTTTGAGACTCCCAGGTACGAAGGGGCGCTGATATTGTTCGAGAACTGGCTCGTTTTGAGGTGGTTGAGTGTCTGTCTTGTTTTTTCCTTCCAGATTTCCTGTCTGTAGATAATTTGATCCCTTGTAGTAGAGTCTGTGAAGTAGAAGAACGACTTGAGCAGCTGAGGAAGAAACCTGTTGGTTATCCAGATCATCAGCTGATCAAAGATCTCTCTGGCTTTGAAGAAGTCGTCTCTAGATTTTTTCTTGTTTTTGTCAGAGGTGAAAAGCCAGTCAATATCGAGAAATTTAAACCCATCAGTCATAGTGTCGAGATGAGGACGTGTTCCACGGGGCAGCTGAAGGTAGTAGACGTACTTGGACCGAAGAGTATCCCAGTTCTCAGCTGTTCCAAAAAGAGCATGTGGGAAGACTTTATGAGAAACAGCAAACATGAACGAAACCACATCGTTGATTTCGTATCCTTTTTCGTGAACTTCTTTGTCTAGAGGAAACCAGGTGTCCAGCTGAGAACGAAATTTCTGTTTCTGGCACTTTTCCAAGATTTTAGTGGCGATTTCAACAAAAGGAACCAAACGTTTGGGAATCTTCTTGTCTTTCTCTTTGTAGGAATACGGCAAGATACACCGTATGAAACCGTCAAGATTGACTTTTTCTTCCTTGCAATCGGCCAGTTGTTTGATATTGAGATTAAAACCCGTTTTGCCAGGACTGTAGTAAAAGCTCTGTTTGCATTCGAGAACTTCCTTTCTAGGCAGCTTGCTACCGGGCTTTATAGGCAACGGACATTTCTCAAGCTTTGTCGTAATCATGTGATCAATTCGATGACCTGAAAGTTGCAAGTACAACTCAGGTTTCAGAGCATCGAGAACCACATGGTTGAGAAGTAGAGCTGCAAACAAAAATCTGCCAATAAAAGCCTCAAGGGTCCGCCAGTGCTCGTTACAGAGCGCTTCAACTGCCGTATGAGTGGATTCATTCGCATTCATAGGTCTTTTAGCTGATGGATCAAAGACTCCTATAACCTGAGTATGAAGCACATTGTCGCTACTAGACGTACTAGACAGAAACCGGATGAACTGGAGATACGTCAATTCGTCCACATCGTCAGGAGAAACCGACTTTTTCGTGTTTTCTGCAGATCCAGCAAGAACAAGAGTGGAATCGAGAAAACGTCTAAACTGGTCATTGAGCTTACCCTGCTCGGTTATCTCTTTGAATGTATCAGAATCGAGCTGGCCAGTAGTCACCTGACCGCTCAGATAGTTACTTAGGGTATCATGCTTGGGCAGAATCTTCCGTATCCTGTCCATGGTTGAGACGAAGGGGTAATGATTCGTTGACAGAGGAGATGAACTTTATTGGAAGGTGTCATTCAATCATGTAGCTCAAAAAAGGAGATTTTTTACAGGAGAAGGTGCATATCCAGTATTTGCTGTGATGTGAACCACTAGCCGGCTTTGATTGTCTTTCATCAGTCACGAACTGGCTCATTTCCAGGGCTATCATTTACTTCTCTTTAGTTGAAGAAGCTACTCCACACTTAACTTTATACTTACACTTGAAGATATGATGCCACCATCTTGGGAGTCTTCCTACAATGATAGCTGTACAGAAAGACTTTGAAACGATACCACCGCTATTGAGAAGGCCCAAAAGTAGAAAATTATGAGCCCATGTTCATTTTTGAATAACTCGCTTACCAATCAACATGACTAAGCAGCTTACTAATCAAACCTTAAACGGTGGCAATCAAGTCACACCTGAAAGCTTCAGACATCATCGAACATCGAACGAAATAAAAAAAAGTAAAAAAAGAGAATCCAAGCCAATTCAAGTATACGTGATAAAAGCCAGATGCGTATATAAATGGGGTACCACTGAAAAGTCTACAGTGACCTTCTAGAAGGATGCTTACTAAGCGCTTAGTCAGCCGATTACTAATCAAAAATTAATACGACCGCCTTAATAGCTACTGTGCTTGTACACCCCTTATACCCTCACATTGTAAATGCATAAATACCATTTCTAACTAACCCTTAATTTTCGTGTCTGTGTCTATACCTTATCCCTGTCTAAGCGACAACCAGGGGAGCTCCCAGAGTAGTTCCCTTGGAACCGCTCTTGAACGCGATTTCGGTGGCGTCGGGGTCCTCGGTCAGCGCGAGCTTAATGGGGTTCTGTGTCGACGTGATTCGCTCGAGCTCCTCACGTGCCATTCGTCTTTTCAGCTGCGTCTTGGTCTCGGCGTCGTCCACCATCTCGTCTCCGTCCTCGTAAGCGTTAGTCATCACGTCCACAGACTCGGAGATCTTGCCAATAATGTTGGCTCGCTTTCGGGACCCCACGGCCTGGATGGCATCGACGTCAATGTCGCCCAGACGGCTGACAATGTAGTCTGCGTTTCGGGAGTTTTTCTTGGCCTGCTTTTTGGTGATGACCTTGGACTTGAGCTCGACTCCCTTGCCGTCTCGTCGCACGTACGAGTTGCCCTTGTTCTTGTTGTTCACCCGCTTCTTCTTGTTGAGCACCTTGGGCTTGTGGATATTGTTGTTGTTGGGCATGGTGGTGGTGAGGAGAAAAATTCAGAAAAATAATTTTCCCAACCTCATGCATGTCGGAATATATCTCGCATAAGGTTTGAAAATTGGGATGTGATTTAAGGGTGGTGATTAGTTCGATTCGAGGTGGGGAGGATTTATTTAAGAGGAGAAAAAGAGTTGGATGTAATACCACAGCCTTAATTAGCACGATTAACTACCGTCTTATCGTTCCTCGAATTTTTTCTCTCGTTTGTTCAGCTCCGCTCACTTTAGAAAAATTTCCAAACTCTATCCTTACCAGATCATCACCACTCTGGTGACTTGGAAAAATTTGGAAACTACCCGCGAGACCTGCTAGCTCGGCCCTGAGACCGCTAGCGCACATCCGACACGTCTCACGCACACAGGTGACCCGAAACATGGGCAAAAAAGACAAGACCGCCAGCAAAAAGGCAGACCCCAACTCGGGCCTGTCTCTGTACAACTACATGAGTCACTCCAGTGACACTGCTGGGCCTGGAGTCACGTTACAGACAAAAAAGGGCGAGAAGTTTCTGTTTGGACACGTTCCCGAGGGCACACAACGGGCGATTATTGGCCAGAAACCCAAGGTGAACAGACTGTCGGGTATTTATCTGACAGGTCCAGTTTCGTGGTCCACGTTATCTGGATTGGGAGGTTTTTTGCTCACACTCGTGGGTATGGGAAAAGAGAACCAGGACGTGCGTTCGTGTGGCGATAACGTCAACTGGTTCTGTGCCACGTGGCGACACTTTTTGTTCCACAAACCGATGGTGATTTCCACTGCTCGAATGACCCAGGGTCATGTGACGAGCGAAATCAACATTGGCGGAGTTCTGATCACTCCCACGGAATCCAGGAGTCAGGAGGTGGACGAAAAGCTGAATTTCCGAAACTTGCAGCGGCTCAATAAGAACACTCCTTGGTCTAATGTTGACAAGACTCTGGAAATTATGTTCACATCAGCCAAGAAGAAGGAAGGTTACTCCAGGAGTGTTCTTTCGGCACAAACACACACTCCCCTCCCTGCAGCTAAACTCGACGAGCGATCCACGTGTTATATTGCCCAGATGCACAAGAAACCGGGCAAGTTTGACCCAGTTGCTGCCAAGAAGCTCAACATTCCCCCTAAACGTTTCAAAGCGCTTGTTGACGGCGAAACAGTGACTCTGGACGACGGAACTGTCATCCAGCCGGAACAGTGTGTTGGAGAACCGTCCCATTACGGCAGAATTCTGTTTCTGGACATTCCTGACAGCAGATATGTCGATGGAGTGATCAACTGTCCTGAATGGACACGGAAATACGACTCTCGAATCGCCCAGCCGGTTTATGGAGCTGGGAAGAAACGCGACTCGTCGGAAATGGAGGAAATCGAACCTCCTGTGGGTGACAACATTCCTGAACCGTTTGTGTCTACTGTTTATCACTATTTCGGTCCAGAAATGGAATCCTACTTTGCTGGAGACGCCTCCAAGTACTTTGACTGGATGGAGACTCTGGGACCGAACGTTCTGCACTTTATTTCAGCTCCCTGGCTGGACAATCACGATATCAAGTTCCGAGGAGCTGCGAGTGTGTGCACCAAGCTGAGAAACATTCAGGGAGACCAGTTTCCTCTGCATCGAAAGGAGTACCGAACTCTGACAGACCCCAAGTCTGATTTCATGGCCGATGAAGAGCTGCAGAAACGATTCAACATGAAACTGCTCTCCCAGGGAAACTTTGTGCGTATCCAGGCCAACAATGATGTTCCTCAAATTGTAGAGGAAGGTCTGCAGGAGTACGACGAGCTGGATTACCCTGTGGAGGAGAGCGAAGTTGAGAGACCTCTGAGACACGACGACGGAACTCTCAAGTGCAAGGCTGAGCTTCTGACACTCGGAACAGGTTCAGCTTGTCCCTCAAAGTACAGAAACGTTGCTGGTTTGCTCATGCGAGTGCCCAGAGAAGACGGCACGTTCACGGGAGTCGTCATGGACTGTGGAGAAGGTACCTACGGTTCCCTGACGCGTATGTACTCTGAAAAGGGCACTCTCCAAATCATGCAGGAGATCAAAATGCTGTACATTTCGCATTTGCATGCCGACCATCATTTCGGTGCTCCTCTGTTTATCGACCACTGGATCAAGGCCAACCCTGGTAAAGTTCTCTCGGTAGTCGGTCCTAGCAGCTTCAAACGGTTCCTGGAAGAGTGTGCCAACTTCACACCTGAGATGCGCGCCCATGTCGAGTTTTTCGCCTGTCCTTCCTTCCTGGCGATTCAGTACCCCAACCCTGTGCTTCCCGACGTGCCTGGATTGACGGCTATCAAGACATGCTACGCTCAACACTGCGAACAGGCCTACTGTGCGGAGTTTGTGTTCAAGCTGAGTGAAGACGAGGAGTTTTCGTTTGCGTACTCAGGAGACACGCGACCTATTGAACACTTTGCTAAAATGGCCCGTGGTTGTGATCTCGTGATCCATGAAGCTACTCTCGATAACGATCTTCGAAGTCAAGCCCTGGCAAAGAAACACTGCACGTTCAAGGAGGCCCTGGACGTGTGCAAGAGCATGGAGGCTAAGCACGTGATGCTGACGCATTTCTCGCAACGGTACCCCAAGTTGCCTAAACTTGCGGATCTCACTCTCGAAGGCAAGGATGGAAAAAAGGTGCCTGTAGGAGTCGCTTTCGATATGATGCGAATGCGGCTCAACGAGATTGCCGACCAGGCAGACCACTTTGACGCGATTAATGAGGCTCTCAAGGACTGTGAAGACGAGGAGGATGACGATATCCCCAACGTGGATATGTAGATTGTATATAGAAGAATGAGATGCATCATACACTGTGTTTAACAGGTTGTTGCTAGTTAGCGAATATCGTGTTTCTGGTATTGTATTTTTTTTTTTTATTTTTTGCCTAATTTTCATTTAGATAAATCGAAATAAATGAGAAAAAATCCTGCAGCCATACCCACGTGATAAGTCATCTACATTTACCGTAGTATTTCACGCCGAACGCTTCATAATCATAATCACTTGAATTCCAATACTTCTTACTGACAACTACAGCTTGTAATCAAAAAACATGTTCAATAGCACTCAACTCTTCTTAACTAAATCTTTTAACTATCACAACCACCGTTACTCAAACCCCAACTACTTGTACAAGTACGTTATTCTTCAAAAAATCTTAATAAGGACACGATCATTAATATACATATATGCAAGTTTTTTCCATTTCATATTTTCGTTTTTTCCATCTCACATTTTCGTTTTTTCCATCTCGCATTTTCGTTTTTTCTATCTCGTATTTTCGTTTTGGCCACTGTTCACAGCGTATGCACCAACCACACAGGTCGATCGCAGATACGTCTCAACCTCTTTGATGGATTTCTTCACTTTTCTGCGCTCTTTTTTGATCCAAGTGCGCCTCTCCTTATTGAACATTGGACAGTTGTTCAACTCTTCGGAAAGAGCCTGGTAGCGCATTTTGTTGTTCACAACTGACTGAATGAGGCTGTCTGTGCCTGGCGGGTTTTCGTGATTAGCCAGTGCAGTTGCTCGAACGGCACTTCGCAGAGCTTCGAGACGTTTCAGAAGGTCGCCTGAGGAGGGAGGTAAAGCAATGCCACCGCCAAGGGTAGTGAAGGTAAAAGGAGCAGGTGCGAAGGGAGGGTTGATTGAGGGGGGAGGGTTTCTGAAGGCAGCTGGAGCAGTTGGTGGGGTTCTGGTAGGTGGAGTGTTGGTAGATAGTGGAGGAGGAGTAGCAGTTGGTGGAGTAGCAGTTGAAGGAGTAGCAGTTGGAGGAACAGTTGCTGAAGTGTTGACAGCTGGAACTTGTGGTGAAGTGTTGACAGCTGGTGTAGATGTAGCTCTTGTTCCTGAACTGTTAGTACTGCTTGTGTTGAGAGCTTTGGCAGCAAGCTGTTGTCTCAACTTGGCAGCCATTTCCGCTGGAGTAAGAGGAGCTGAAGGGGATGAAGAAGCTTGAGCTGGAGTTGAAGAAGTTGGAGCTGTCACTGAAGCTGAAGGAGCTGGGGATGCATTATTTTGTGCTGGCGTCGTAATTCTAAAAGACTGTAATTTACTGACAGGGTCAGTTACGATTGTGTACTGAGTGGGTGTTGAGTTAGCCCTAGGTTGAATATTAGGCCGTGGTACTGACGGCTGAGCAGGTTGAGCAGGTTGAGCAGGTTGAGCAGGTTGAGCAGGTTGTGATACAGTGACCGAATTAATCGAATAAGCCGCAGATGGTGCAGGTGACTGAGGACCTGATGGAACAGGTCTCACGTTACTTGACGGCTCAGAGACACTGGTTGAAGACTGTCTGGATGAACTGGATGAATTTGTCGCAGGATAAGGTGAGTACCTTGACTGAGTCGTTTGAGATTGTGATGCAGATGGTCGAGTTGGAGGTTGTTTAGGAGGTTGTAGTCGTGATGCAAGAGAAGCAGTAGATGGGGGTGGTGTATGGCGTGATGGCTGGTTTGCTGTAGTGCCATCATTAGATCTTGTATATGAAGACCCTGTATCTGCCCTTTCTGGGCCCGTGGAAACACTTCTTTCTCTTCTCGAATTGAATCTCTGGATCAAGTCTGGAGAAGGAGCGCGATTTACACCGTTGATAGGTCTTGTGATGAGATCGGGGATGAGATCGGGGATGAGATCGGGAGAAGGTGATCGAGTCTGACTGGCAGCATAGGCTTGTGTAGGAGCAGATGTATGTTGAGTGTTTGTGCTAGCTGTAGGAGAAAGGTTAGAAGAAGAAGATGGGCGACTGGAAGAAGTTGGGCGATCTGAAGAAGGACGACTAGGAGCAGAAGAAGACTGTTGAGGTTGAACTTCAGAAGAGGTCTGAACTTGAGTACTGGTACTGTTAGATTCACTTTGAGCACCAGTAGATGTCTGAATCGGCTCAGTAGCACCACTAGTCAATAGTTCAATCTCATGTTGTCTTCTTTCCGTTTCCTGTTCACCCACCACCCCCGGCTCAACCATGTCCACTTCTCTTCCCTCATCGTCCACAAAAAAGCTCTGGAAATACTCTTCGCCTTCACTCTCCTCCATCCACTCATACTCGTCGATATCTTCAACTCCCAACAAGGCATGACACCCGTCTAGAAGTGTCACCTCCAAGTCTCTAAACAGAGGGTAATTATGCTGGACAAACAACGCCAAACTTCTGCGATTTCGCTTGATTCGCAGATCGCGGATTTGATCCACCGTTTTGGCCATCAACTTCAACACCTCCTGCCTTCTTCTCACTCGAAACGTGTTTCTGATAGCAGTCACCAACTCAAGCGGCTCAACGAAGCCTTCCAACAAACGTCCAAATTTTTCGTCAACGTTGGACAATATCCACCCAGAAATACGTTTCGCCAAGTACCCGATAGGTCGAACGGGTGCACGATTCCTCTGTCCATTGCTTTCCATGATACTGACCAGTCGAATAAGCGTTGCATCGGAATCGCTGTCGGTGACAGAACAAAGACTATGCTCGGTGGCTAACGTGGTAACCAGGCCTACCGAACACCGTTTCAGCCACTGCGCCTCGTTGCCAAGCGTAGCCAAGTACGCATTCAGCTGCTTGTTGAAGTCCACGTACTCGGCATACGTCGATTTGAACCCGAGCATGGAGGTGGAGAGACAAGGTTGGTGTTGTGCATGACTGTAAGGAAATATTGAAATGGAGATATTGAAATGGAAATAAAAATACGTCGATTGACAAAAGTCAGAATCAGCGGGAAAAAAAATGAAAAATGCATTTAGAGGTAGAATGTGGTTTCTGATGCACGTCAGTTCAGCCTTTTTCTACACCACGACAGAATCAAAATTCTATTTTATTTTCCTCCCACGCAAAGTCGAACTCACAACGTCAAAATATGCAACGCTTAAACTGTAGCATAAATACAATGACTAAGCAAGATAGGGTTTTGGAGTGCCTGTTGGGAGTGCAAGCAGTGAGCTGAAGATGATCCCAGAAGACATCGGTTCAATTCTGTATATTTACCGTAAATTGCATTTGAACTTCGAGCAATTACTTGACTGGCACAAATATATTCAAAAGCTGTTTTTTATTTATTTTATTTCAATTTATTTGTTTTTATTTATTACTTAATAAATCGGTTTATAATAACAATTACTATGCACCTATGTTCTGATGCACCACTTTCATGCAACAATCGAGTTTTTGTGGCCTGCCTCGAACAAGAAAAAATAAATTGAAACATGCAACAGAAGAATTTATGGACAATGAAAAGGACCTCTTTGTTAGCAGGTTATATTCCTAGTATCGATCCATTCAAAGACGTTTTACAGGAGTTATCTAATTACTAAGCAGCTGACTAAGCTCTTTTTCAGACCTCCACAGATTTCTTTGCAAAACTCGCAGAAACACATAGACATTCAAAGCAGCTAGTATGATCAGTAGAATAGTCTTCAGCACGTTTTTGAAACCATCCAAAAATAAAATTGATATCTTCCCCACTGCGAATCGAACCCACAACGTACCCCATTTCCCAACCTTAAATTCTCCCCTTACCCTTGCTACACCTGAAACTATTCACACTCGGTACATCACCACATATCAGCAATGTCGTACAAACGAGGACGAGACGAGGAAGACGACTACGATGGCGGCCGGTACGACTCCGGACGTCGACGTCACGTGCAGACCACCCACCAGATCTTCGACAGACTGTACTTTGACATTGTCGAGATTGGCGATCCTTCTCGGATGTCGCTCACAAACCGAGTAGCGCAAGCAGGTTTTGGATTTGCGCAGGATCTCGACAATCTGGCGATTCGAAACGGTGTGCTCGAGACGTTTATCGCTACGATCATGGAACAGCCGCACAAGACTCCCCTGGTAGCTGCAATTGTGCTGGTAGCCAACTCGTCCAACTCTCTGGCTGGACAGCTGGCTGTGGAGCATCTGCACTCCAAGATCGAGGGATGGCTCAAGCAGGGTAACTACAATCACGTGAAGATCGCCGTGCGTCTGCTGGCGTGTCTGGAAGGAGCCCTGGAGGAGGGAAGAGGAGTGCTCGTGTTTCTGGATCGACTGCTGGATCGAGCAATCGAACTCAAGGAGAAGAGCGAGTCACGTGACCCGCTGCTCGAGGAGCTGTACGCGACCATTTTCCTGACCTTGCCTTATATTGGATCTACTCTCCTTTCTCTTGGCAAGTCTGTGGAAGGTTGTGACATTACGCTTGAGAAGGCCAATGCTCATTTCACAGCCGAGTATTTCCTCTCAAACCCCATTGTCGAACCTTATACTGGTGACGACAAGCCGTATGAGTGTGATCTGTTCCTGGCCAACTTGTACACCGGTGTTAATGCTGTGGCTAAAGACGGCTGGAAGGTCAAGTCGTTCATCAACGTTTTTGATCTGATTGAACCCGTCGTTGAGAACAAGGAGGTTCCTCAGAAGCACGTTTTCCCCGCAGTTTCCATCCCCGAAACTCTGGTTGAATCCACTTCCACAGATTACATTTACCCCAGACTCTTTTTCAGAGCATACATGCCCATTGAAATTGAGGGAGGCGAGATTATGAGCACTGTGCCCGATCCCAAGTCTTATGATGCTGTGCTCTGGCGAGATATGCTGTCTGACACGATCCAGCATCTGGACTTCAACAGAAAAGAGTGTGCCAAGCAGCTGTTCACTCTGGATCTCTTCCTTGCTCCTGGCACGTTTACAGGTCCTGGAATTTCCGTTGACAAGCTGAGTGGCAAGTACCTCGATGCCAAGGCCGACGATCGAACGATTTCCACTCTCAAGGTTGAAGATGTGGCTTCTGAGGCGATTCTGGCTGAGCTTTTCCGACTCGCTCTCCCTCCTCTTCAGCCTGCCTACTTCCACTCTCTCTTCATTGAGGCGTGTATCATGGCTCCTCAGGCCATTGCTCCTGTTTTCGGACGAGCTGTGCGTTTCCTGTTTGCCAACCTGCGGTCTTTCGACACCGAGCTCATTCACAGATTCCTGGACTGGTTCTCGCACCATCTGTCCAACTTTGGATTCACGTGGAAGTGGCAGGAGTGGGTGGAGTACGTGGACCTGGACGTGCTGGATCCCCGTCTGGTGTTCATCAAGCAGCTCATCAAGAAGGAGCTGCGGCTGTCGTTTGAGTCTCGAATCAAGGAAACGCTTCCCGACGAGCTGGTGGTCTTTGTGCCTGTGGACGGAGAGCTGATGCCTGCCTACGAGTACATTGAGTCCGAGAACCAGTACCGAGAGGTGGCCGACCAGCTGCTGGACGTGCTCAAGGACAAGTTTGACCTTGGAGCTTCCGAGGCGTACCTTGAGGTGCTGGAAAATATCAAGGAGGCTGTTCCCGACAACAACCGGGAGCTGTTTATTGATATTGTGATTGGCGCTGCTATTTTCGTCGGTTCTCGATCTCTGTCTCTTTCTCAGGATTGGATCAACAGACTGGCCCAGCAGCTTCAGCACGTGATTGAGACTGCTGAAGACGAGGCTGCTGCCGTGACCACAGTCATGCAGTTTTACAGAAACCAGCCACACGTAGGAACAGTCGTTCTGCACTATTTGCTGCTTGAAAACGTCATCTCCCCGGCGTCTATCATCACCTGGCTGTTTGAGTCTCCCGGAGACGTTGTTTTCACTGAGAACCATGGCTGGGAGTGTCTGATTCGAACCCTTGACGAGGTGGCTCAGGAGGGAGAGGTGCAGGATCATGTGGGTCCTTTCAAGTCTGTGTTCGAGTACCTGGCCGAGAAGGAGGGTGACTCTGAGCAGCTGGGATGGTGGAAGCGACAGGTGACCAAGTCGCTGATTCGAAAGTACGTCGACTACATCAAGAACGAGCAGATTCTCGACGAGGTTCCTGCCTCCGTGAAGGAGCTGGTCGGTCAGTACCTTGCTGTTCGACCTATCGTGCCCAAAAAGAAGGTCGTCAAGGTGATCGAGGAGCCCAAGGAGGAGCCCAAGGAGGATGAGGTGATGGCCGATGCTGCAGCTGAGGGCGTTACCGAGGGTGCCGAAGATGTGGCCAAGGGGGAGGAGAAGGAGGCTGAAGAGAAGACTGAAGAGAAGGCCGAAGAGAAGACTGAAGAGAAGGCTGAGCCTGAGACCAAGGATGAGCCCAAGGAGGAGGCTGATGCTGCTGAGTCCAAGGACGAACCCATGAAGGAGTAAATAGTATGTAATTGTAAATGAATGAAATGGTTTGGAAAATGAATCAGTGGGTGTGTGCTGGGTATTAGTTTGGCGTGAATTATGGCTTTTCGTATATATTTTGGGATGTTCTATCCGGGGTAGAAATGGGTACTTCATGCCAACCATTTGTGCCTAAAGCTTATTTTACCGGTAGTTTATGGCACCAGTTTGTGTCTATAGCTTATTCAGCAGCTACCGTACAGTTTTGGATCGGAAGGCAACACATTTTTCAGAATAGCACGACTGTTCTCAGCATCTTTCTGTGATCATTTTGATACCATGATCATTTTATACCGATGATTTTGGAAAAACTACTTCTTTTTTTTTTTTTTTTTTTTTTTKTACAATTTGGTTATAGCTTAATTTAACAGAAGAACTGGAAGCTAAATAAATCTCAATCTAACGGCGCCATTCATCTCAGGTGGTCACAACTAACCTCAGCTCTTCATTCTGGTTCTTTTGGTACCCCCAACGGGTCGAATCTGTGGTTTTAAAAAACTGGTGCTTGAAACTGAAGCTAGCGATAGCTTATTATTTCTGCGAGACTGGAGGTAAATTGGCCCTTCAAATAATAGCGCTAATCCTCTCGTACTACCACCACTAATCTCAGCTTCTTTTTCCGACCAATTTCAAACCAATAACGGGTGATTTCTGAGAAATCAAAGAAATACTCCTAAAATCCTGTTGTTTGCTATAGCTTAATAGTGCTGTGTCAGCAGAAGCCGAATAAAAATGGAAAATAGAAGCGCCACTAACATTGAACTATCACCAATAAAATCAGCTTCTTGCTTCGATCATTTTAATACCAACCATGGCCCAAATTGGAATTTTAAAATATTGCTTTCTTTTTTATTCAAGTTGGGTATAGCTTAATTTGCCTACAAAAGCAGACGTTCAATACATCTAAAACGATCAACACCACCAACCTCAGCTGTCCACTATGGAACTCAGCTCGTTTTTGTGGTCATTTTGATACCACCACAACCCCAATTCTGAGGTTTGAAAGAAATGCTGTATTTGGAGCTAGCTAGATATAGCTTATTTTGACAATATAGCTAAGCGTCGTGATTGACGTTATTCAGCAGCGCCACTTAGCGCAAACCACAACAGTTGTGTTCAGCTGAATCTACTGATCATTTTGGTACCAAGAATGATCTAATTCGAAGGTTTCAAAAATTAAAATTTTGAGTTTCCCTATCGAGCAGGCTAGTTATAGGTTATTTTCTGTAATCCAAACCTTGTTTACTTTTATTTTGTTTTCTCTTTGCGGATTTTATATAGCTTAATAAGGGTGTACAAATAGAAGTCAAATAACAATGAAGGCAGCAGCGCTAGTGGTATCGGACAACTACCACAGATGTTATCGTCTTCGGCAGATTATTTTGAGACCACCAACGAGTATATTCGGTGATCACTCGAAATTGCGTCTAATTCGACTATAGCTTATATTAGTGGAATTCAAAGCTAAGCTAGCAATTAGCAGCACGGCTTGTGTGTATCTCGGAAGCGTCGGTCGGTGGCTTTAGGTCTGACTTTTTCATAGCTCCAATGGCTCTTGATTCAGGCAGTTTGGCAGGGCTGGTTCAAACGCTTTGCCCGAAGGCGGTCTTCGCATACGCTTATAATAGGTTGTGTTTTGTAGGCTGAGATCAGGTTCGAGTTGCTATTAGCTTGCACTTCTTTGACCGAAATTCCTGGTGTGCTGATACCAACTCTGCATCAGTTGGAGGCGACATGACTGCAATAAATACAGCCCATCACTCCAGATCATTCAGGAGATGTTCTGCATTCTGGGAGTTCCACACTTGGAATGCCATCCGTTGAAAGAGTTTTATAATCAATGTTTCTAACCCATCATTACCCGCATAGTGGTCGTACCCCAACCAGCTCTTGAGTCAATGTTTCGTGCCGGTCATTGCTGTTACAAGGAGGTAGGACTCGTGATGAGCTAATGAGGCTCGAGAAGTGATATTGTAACTTGACTTGAACATCGAAATGTCAATTAAAAGTTGCACCTGCCTTTGCAAGGCTTTGAGGTGCAGGTTGTAAGTAAGCTGTAGTTGCTCTACATTCTCAGAGGTGCAGGTTATGACTGGTGTAGGCTTCGGGACGCTGGTACAACAAGATGACTATTAGACAATATCAGAGACCCCCAGAAGTTTAGTTTGCATAATATAAAAATTTTATTACAATGCACTGAGTAGGTCAAACGTGAGTTTGTTCAATTCCTTCTGTTTGTGATTGAGTTATGACTACTTTAAACCCAGTCTGAGATCTCCACGGAATTACGATTTTCAAAGAATTTGAAGCATTTTGAGCAGAACTTGTTTTTTTCGATTTTTCTAATTTCGACCATCTCGTCGTGACCCCACTTTTGGGCTTTATTTTTAATCCTCACTTTAGGTATAAGTCAAACATCACCACATTAAGGTGGTGTGGTTTTGGGGCATATGATTGGGTGAAATTAGGGGGTCAGTTTTGGGGGTCAGATTGGTTCCAATCTAAATGGGAACAGCGGTAATAGACTAAAGACGCAATAATCAAGACAGTCTGTCTATCAGCTGGGTACTAGGGTGTATATTGGGTGAATTATGACGTTGCTGAATATGTAAGAGGAAAATGTACTTTGAAGGTGTTTGAGGCATAATGGAGCTTGGTTTGTATGAGATGAAATTTAATACAGTGTGTTGCATAACCCAAATCTAAGCTGGTTCAATTCAACCAACTGTTGTTTGGGTTGTGACCCTTTTTGACCCATTCTCTGATTTCCACGGAATTATGGTTTTCAGAGCATTTGAACCATTTTGAGCAATTTTTTTTTTTCCGATTTTTCATTTTTGACCATCTCGTCGTGAGCCCACTTTTGGGCCTCAATTATTGCCCTTAATTTACGCCTAAGTCAAACATCACCACTTTAGGGTGGTGATGTTAGTTAATTATAGCTTATTTGTGAGAGAAAAAAAAGATCTGTTGATTACTCAGAACTGAGAGACACTATAAAAGATCCAACAGATGCACTGAACTTGTTAGATTCCGGCCATCATTTTGGTACTACTTTCGGCCTGTTTATGTGTGATACACTTTTCCGAATTTTGACCATCTCGCCGTGAACCCACTTTTAGGCCTCATTCTTCATCCTCACTTTACCCCTAAATGAAACATCACCACCTTAAGGTGGTGATGATAGTTATAGCTTATTTCTGAGAGGAAAAAGACCGGTTGATTACTCAGCACTGAGTGACGCTATACAAGATTCAACAGATGCATTGAACTTGTCAGATTCCGGCCATCATTTTGATACTACTTTAGGCCTGTTTTTGTGTGATACACTTTTCCGAATTTTGACCATCTCGTCGTGACCACACTTTTGGGCCTCAATTATTGCCCTTTATTTGCGCCTAAGTCGAACATCACCACTTTAAGGTGGTGATGTTAGTTATAGCTTATTTGTGAGAGGAAAGTAGATCTGTGGATTACTCAGGACTGAGTGACACTATAAAAGATTCAACAGATGCATTGAGCTTGTCAGATTCTGGCCATCAATTTGATACTACTTTCGGCCAGTTTCTGTGTGATACACTTTTCCGAATTTTGACCATCTCGCCGTGACCCCACTTTTCGGCTTTATTTTTAATCCTCACTTTAGGTATAAGTCAAACATCACCACATTAAGGTGGTGTGGTTTTGGTGCATGTGATTGGGTGAAATAGGGGGTCAGTTTTCGGGGTCAATTTCCTTCCAATCTAATTGGGGACAGCCGTAATAAATCAGAGATGCAATATTAAAGGCATTCTGTTTATCACGTAAGCTTTAGGATGAGTGTTGGGGGAGTTATGACGTTACAGAAAATGAGACTGTAATGATAAGAAGGTACACTTTTACGGGTGTTGGAAAGATGCAACAGAAGAGTTTGTATGAGATGAAATGTTTTTTACAATGAACTGGGTCGTTAGAAAGTGGGCTGTCTCTATTACGCCAAGTATTGATCGAATTATGACTCCATTTGGCCCTTACTGTGATTTTCGTTATGACAGGGTGACTTATGAGGAGAGTGGCTACTTCGTGCACATGGGGACAAGATAGAGCGTATGAGAGCAGAGACACTATCTTTATATACGCTTAATTAGTAGAATACAATGTATTTACATCCTCAATGGTCTCTGAATGACATCTGAGAGGCTTGTAAGCAAACCTCTCAGCCGAGGTACAAAAAGCGACCCAATAAATCCAGTATTTGACTTATGTTTGTTACTACTGTCTCAATCAGCATGAACAGCAATCATTAACATTTCATCTCATACAAACTACTCTGTCGTATGCCCTGAACACCTTCAAAAATTGCGACTTCCTCTCAACACTGTCACATTTTCCGCGACATCATAACTCACCCAGTATACACCCCAGAGATTAGAAGATTGCATAAACTGCCACCATTGTTGCCCCTTTACTTTAATAACACCGTATACTTCTCATATTGTGGAAATAGAACCCCCAAGACTCACTTTCAATTCCATCCAATCAAAATGCCCAAAACCTCACCACCTTAAAGTGGTGATGTTTGACTTAGGTGTAAATTAAGGGCAATAACTGAAGCTCAAAAGTGGGCTCACGACGAGATGGTCAAAAATGGGAAATTTTGAAGAAAAAAAAGTTCTGCTCAAAATGCTTCAATGGCTTTGAAAATCGCAATTACATGAAAATCTCAGAGTGAGCACAGCACATCTTCGTGTGGATCTTTCGCGTCTACAGCCATGCCCAAGGTCGTTAGCGTTCGATCTAACTGAAATAGTTGTTGAATTCAACTTCTACAAGCTTCAAGGGTACCACAATAAAAAGATCATAGAAGATGATAGGAAAGATATTATCACAAAAGATTAAAAATGCTTGAGTGCTCAGCAAACTAAGTACACAAAAACAGTCTTTCATGTTCTACTCCTCCTCTGAACGACCCAGAGTGATTAAGATTAGATGCTGACTAAGCGTTACCACAGTAACAGACACAGATAACCTTAAACATGAAACCTTGTTATGTTTGTCTCTTCAAGTTAAAAACAGCTTTTCCAAAAATTATCAGAGTTGGACCATGGGTGGTATCAAAATGAACAGAAAAGCTGGCCAAGTCTAGTGCCAGTAGCAGGGATTACGTGGTGCTTTCAGATCCCGATATATTCGTCTTCAAGCTGAACAGCCAAATTAAGCTATGGCAAGCTCGAAACCCAAAAAGTAGTTTTTTGAAACCTCAGATTTGTACCATTGGTGGTAGCAAAATGATCAGCAGAGGCTACTGAGTTCAATG
Source organism: Yarrowia keelungensis (assembly GCA_001600195.1). NCBI lineage: Eukaryota > Fungi > Ascomycota > Dipodascomycetes > Dipodascales > Yarrowia > Yarrowia keelungensis. The sequence goes on along the minus strand of BCJD01000008.1, from coordinate 840,418 downwards.
ATAGTAGTCGTGGGTAAGTGGCGCTATTGTATATGTTTCCATTCGAGGTCTACTTCCGCAGCCAGATTAAGCTATACCGAATTATATGCAGTTTTCCAAAAATCTCAGAATTTACGCGTTATTAGTATCAAAATGTCCATTAGAGACAGCTGAGTTCAGAACTACTAGTTAGAGATACATGGTGCTTCGCTATGTTGGTTTAATTCACTTCTGGCTATACCAAAAATTTAAGCTATAGACAACCACCTTTTTTCAAGAAGCAATTATTTGATGTGTCAAAAACTACCCGTTCATGGTATGAAACTGATGAGAAAAACAAGCTGAGATCAGTGGTACTAGTCAAAAGTGAGTGGGGCTTCGTAATTCACGCTTATTCAACCTCTAATTCGATAGCTAAATTAAGCTATAAGAGCGACTCTCTAATTGAAAGTAATTTTCCGAAACCTCAGAATTGTCCTGTCATTGGTATCAAAATGATCAGCAGGATCGGCTCAAATTAACCGTGCTGGTTAGAGGCGACTGGTGCTTCTGGGTCATTACGAAATCAGCTCTCACTAATTAAGCTATAAGGAGTCGACTAGATTTTGGAGATTTTTGTAAAAATTCAGATATAGGCCGTAAGTAGTATCAAAATGATCGTAAAAAGGAGCTGGTTTTCATGGTAACAACCTCAGGTACACTGCGCTTCTGGTTACAAAATTATTTTTAAGCTATAATGAATCGAAATTATTTTTTCGAAAATAGTTTAACTGTTTTAAGGCCGCATAATCCTGCATTAATTTGTAACGCTCAACCATTTTGAATCGCACCTCCAAGGCTAGGTTCATGCAAGCTGCGAAGTCCATTCAAGTGATTCATGCATGTCGCAGCACCGAAGGACGAGATTTCAAATTTATTTAAAGCATCCAAGATGAAAAGCAAAAGTGCAACCCTTCAGTGACGTTTTAATTGACACTGCGACTTCCAGTGGTACTTTCAATCCGTACCACAGCATCTCAGCATCCCTTGGTAACCTTAATCCCAATAAGGCCGCATAAAGTTGAATTTATTCGCGATTCTCAATTATCTGGTTACGTACCACCCAGGCTAGGTTTATGCAATCTCCGAAGTCTATTTGGTCAAATCACCAAGTCTACCGAGAAATGTTCTCTCTGTAGCACTGGAAAAGACAGAGGACTAAAACACCCGTTTGACATTTAGAAGAAGTAAGGCTTGAGTACCTTTGTACTCGTGAGACTTTGCATATAGTACGGTTTTTGCTACAGTACAGTACTGACTTTATTTGGTGTCCACCTTATACTGTAATTTTCAAAACAACACAAAAAGATTTGACGACCTTGATTACAGTAAGATGTTTACCCTCCTTGCTTATATCGACCCCACCCCACTTCAGTTAGTCTCAGCTATCACTCACTTCAACACAATCTATGGCCCGACTCACCCGTGCCCCCAAGGTACGCGTGCGTCCTAAATACCGACCCCGAAGAGAAACAACAGACTCCATTATTGTTAAACGTGAACAGTTTGACTTGTCTGTCGGTTCTACAGATAGAAAGATTGCAGGGAATCGGCCCTTGTTGCGGAAAAGTGCTTCCGATGACGCTCCCGCAGAGGCTTGTCCCCTGAGGCTTCTATTGAAGAAACTTTCACGGGGGCTCGCCCCTCGGTCGCCTGAGGCTTCTACTGACAGAGCTCACGCAAAGCCACCCACCCCGTCACCTGGGACGCCGGCAAGCCCCATGGCTCCTGAGACTTCGACAAATGAAAATTGAACATGAGCCCGCCCAAGAATTCAAGAATAGCTCAAACAAATGTGCAGAACTCCTGACAACCTCTCTTTCTCCGTGTACAGCAAGAATGTAAGCATTCTCCTGGAACGATTACGGAATCAACATCCCAGCACAAAAAATCCGTGGAGATCTGATAATAAGTCAAAAGGAGTCTTTATGAGCTCAATACTTGAGGTAGTTGAGCCAAACCACTTTCTACATACCTATAACATTTCAATAAACATTTGATCTCATAGGAACTAAGCTCCAGATCGCCTCCAATATGGTGTAATAGACATTCTTTTGTACGGGACTCAAATATATAATTATATACCAGTCATAAAGAGTGGGTGTAGTTTGAGGGGCTAGAGAGCTATTGATGAGAGTGGCTATAATCGACTATAATAAGTATTATAAACGTTTTGTTGCTACAACAGCTGTGAGTAGACGTCTGTAGAGCTTTATAGAAGGCACTGTTCTGACAGAGAGACATATAAAAAGAGTGTCCACTAGACACATTTTGGATGATGGAGCTTGAGTAAATAAACCAACTATTGTTAGATTTGTTCAAATAAGTGATTTAAATGATATCAACCGTCATTTCTCTTAAAAAGACATCTGGGGATGCAAGTATGCTGACCTCTCTGCTGAGTTATTGAAAGTGACTCAATAAATCGGGAATTAGAGATACTTGCATACTTGTTGTTTCATACGACGTCAGAGCAGCTTTTGAACAAATCATCTCATACAAGCTCATCGACTGAGGGCCTCCAACATCTTCAAAAGTGGACCTTCCTCCATTACAGTCACATTTTCAGCAACGTCATAACTCACCCAGCACTTATCCTAGATCTTAGAAGAACAACCAGACTGCCCTTAGTATTGCTAATAGTCCACTCCCATTGCACTCACTTCGATTAGACCAAAACTGACCCCAAACACGCATTCCTAACTTCACCCAATCAGGAAGCCCCAAACCTAACCACCTTAAAGTGGTGATGTTTGACTTAGGAGCAAATAAGGCAATGAATTGACGCCAAAAAGTGGGGTCACGACGAGATGGTCAAAATTCGGAAAAGTTGAAAAAACAAATTTTGCTCAAAATGCTTCAATTCCACTGAAAATAAAGCGCAATTTCGTGGGAATCACAGAGTGGGTCAAAAAGAGTCTCATTTCAAGCAGTATTTGGTAAAATCAAGCCAGTTTACCTTTGAGCTACAAGTAATAAAAAATCTAGAAAAGCCACTTTCAATTTCGTGTTCTCACTATAGCTTAATTTGGCTGTGATATTAGACGTCTAATAAACCGCCATCTAGCAGTGCCACTTAGTTGAAACTGGTACACTTGAACTCGGCTCCTTTTTGTGATCATTTCCGTCCCTCCAACGGTCCAGATCTCAGAATTCGAAAAACAGCTCCTTGCGTTTTGATCACGCTATAGCTTAATTGCACTGTGTATATAGATGCTAAACATATTGCGACCTGAAAGCACCACTCAACCACGATCAACACCACTAAGCTTAGCTCTTTTTTCTGATTAATTTCATATCACCAACGGTCCAATTCTAAAATTTCAAGAAATAGTTTCTTTCAACTTCAAGTTCGCTATAGCTCAATTCCATTGCAAACGTAGAGCTCTTTGAATAAAAAATACTGACGTACCATACATTTACTACCACTACCTTTGAGCTCGTTGTAATTTGCTGGTCATTTCGATACCATGAAGGTTTGTTCCAGCAGGCTCATCAAACAAAAAAAAACTAACCCCTTCAATCTAGGGCAAAAAGAACACGTGAAGCTCACGTGACTGGACGACACCGGAATCGAACCGGGGACCTCGCGCATGCTAAGCGCATGTGATAACCAACTACACCAGACGCCCAAGTGTGAGTTTCGAGGCTGACCTTTTTCCTGACCATGCAAAGGTTGAGTTTAAAATTTTCGCGGAATCATTAAATGAGCTATGCTAGTATTATCAGCAGCTTGAGATGAGTTATATGGACTCTATATATATACCACAACCCACTTCTAGCATTAATTAGCTAGGTATGTCATTTCTTTCACGATAAGATTGGGTGGTTTGATCAGGCTGCATTTCAAATGCATGATTGATGGAAGTTTATTAAACATACAAGGGGAAATGGTATAACAATGTGCAACTTTCAATACAAAATATTCATGCTAGTGAAGACCATCATACCCATGTACTTGCTTGAGGAGTACCCTGAAAGTGCTTTCGAGTTTCTGGCTCTTCTATTGACCGTATTAGGACTTCCCCTATCAAAACTCTATTACCATCCCTACAGTGTTTGCATGGTTTGAAGGCAGTTTTGATCGTAACTCCGAAGATAGTCAAAATGGGTATCATTGTATTCACAAAGGTCTTCAGACTTTCGCTGTTGAACGTCTGGCGTACCAAAATTGTGTCGTTCTCAGTTAATGTCCATTTTACTACAGTCAGAAATTAAGGTGTAACCCATTTCTGAGCCGCACGAGTACGTATAAGTCTACAGACGACCTATTACGTAATAGCACGTGATCCAATTAAGGTAAATAGCTTAAAAATGTTGAGAAAATGAGGGATTTAGCACTGCTCTCCGAAATCACGAGATTATTGTCTCTAAACTGTCACACCCGAAACTTCACAACAGTCTTCAATTCTAGGAAGTGCTTCTATCAAGCTCAACTAACATGTTCAGATTCTGTAACTTTTTTATGTACTTTTCGTTATGTTCAATGCTTTTTGTTGAGTAACCTTAATTTTTAATGCCATAAAGTAGCGGACTTACGCTGAATTCGCCATAAAGTAGCGGACTTAAGATCAGAAAAGCGGAGATAGGCAAAAGTAGCGGATATAAGCGAATGACAGACACAAACACCAAAAGTGGAGTGAATGTTTCTCAAAACAGGTTACCTTGGTGATAATGCACAGTCGATGAGATAAGAACCTTGTTGGAAGTGTGACGCCATATCGAATCAACACCATTCCCGTTTGCACAGGGACATATCACCAAATACCACTAGAGCCACAGCTCAAACTATGAAGACACCCCTGAAGTCTCATCACCACACTCCTGGGGAAGGTGAAGTCTTCTCATTGGCATCAATGAGATGGTCTGTGCGTCAGGCGAATGAGTGGGATGATGCTGTGAAGTCTGGACAGTTTGTATCGTCAGAACTCTGAATGTTCTGTTTGTGTCACTCAAAACGGGTACACTACCTACAGGCTGATAACAATAGTCGGACAGAGACGTCGCAATGGTGTATGTAAAGATATCGATTTCAGCATCTTTGTGGTGACAGTGGGTGGTAATAGGTACTGTACGTTCGTAGTTGCGATGTGTGATGTAAGAAGCTATGTTTGTTTTGAGTGGAATAGTGACACAAAGACAATTGCACAAAAGCTCTTAACTCCCTTTTTTGTTATACTTATTCCATTTACTATTTGTGCTAAAAACCATAAAATGCCGCCCGCTTGGGGGGAAGCTTTTCCAGCACCTGAAAGGAAGGTGTTTTGGTAGGGAAAAGAGGTGTCAAAACGTGACGTTGGGTAAAAAAACCTCAAAGGCAAGAGCGCCTATAAGGTGGAAAAAACTCCCAACTTAGTTGTAAGAAGCTGAAAAGACCCCGAGTGACGTGCAGCGACCACCTCCTACGAGATGACGGGCATATGCCACAATGAGGGCTTGAGTGGAGGGGTCGTCGGCAGAGTCCCCGCTGTATCGGAGGCCTCGTTCGATTTTCCAAAGGGCTAGCCCGAGCCGGCACCGGGAGACAGTGCGGTTCGTGACGTAGTTGAGAAGGTCGGGGGGCTGGTGGAACAGTAGGCCAGTGTGCTGAAGGATTTCAGTCACCATTGGGCAGCTGCAAAGGACATGAGTAGCTAGTTCAGAGTAGCTCATTGTCTGGGTGGAGGGGTGTTTGCAGATGCTACACCCGGGTTCGCTGAACAAGGCCTTATTTTGATCACCTTATTTTGGTCGAAGATTGGAATGACAACGCTAGTTGATATAGTAATGTGGACAGTAAGAGAGCAGGACAGTTGTACTCGTTGCATCTGTGGCTTTCTTTTGATACCAATATTGGTGGTGTTCGAGGCACATCAGAATTATCAAAAAAGAGGAAATGAACGAGGCGGTTCGATTTAATGAAGTTCAAGAAGCTCTATACCGGTACTGCTTTTCTGTATTAAAAGTAAAAATTTTAAACTGAGCTTCTCTCATTTGTTCCATCTGTAGACTAATTCTTCTGTTTGTAATGTTTTCTTGTTCTACATGAACTGTCATGTCCCTCAAGGCTGGACGCGGAATATGAAGCCCCATCGGTCTTGTGCAGACTGCCGGTACGACGTGTCTACTGGAGGAGCACCTGGAGGCAGTTTGATGTCCTTGGAGTTGGAAATTTTCTGCTTTTTTCGCGCAGCAGGAAGCGCCTTGGATCGGGTTTGCCGCCGTTTAGCCGCCTTGGCTGCCACGTGTTCATAACGTCAGGAGACATGATATCAGAGGGCGTTCCCCTAGGAGATTCGGTCACAGAAGAAAGGGTGTCATATCTCTCAAGAGTATCCAATTGGGGTTCGACCTTTGGTTCGATTTTAGGCTCTGTCTTTACCTCCGTCTTGGGTTCGGTTTTCACCTCATCATCTCTCTTGATACAAGATTCAACAGATGCTCTGTGCTTGTCAGATTCCGGCCATCATTTTGATACTACTTTCGGCCAGTTTCTGTGTGATACACTTTTCCGAATTTTGACCATCTCGCCGTGACCCCACTTTTGGGCCTTAATTATTGCCCTTAATTTRCGCCTAAGTCRAACATCACCACTTTAAGGTGGTGATGTTAGTTATAGCTTATTTGTGAGAGGAAAAAAGATCGGTTGATTACTCAGGACTGAGTGACACTATACAAGATCCAACAGATGCATTGAGCTTGTCTGATTCCGGCAATCATTTTGATACTACTTTCGGCCTGTTTCTGTGTGATACACTTTTCCGAATTTTGACCATCTCGTCGTGACCCCACTTTTGGGCTTTATTTTTAATCCTCACTTTAGGTATAAGTCAAACATCACCACTTTAAGGTGGTGATGTTGGTTATAGCTTATTTGTGAGAGGAAAAAAGATCGGTTGATTACTCAGGACTGAGTGACACTATAAAAGATCCAACAGATGCACTGAACTTGTCAGCTTGCGACCATCATTTTGATACTACTTTCGGGCAGTTTCTGTGTGATACACTTTTCCGAATTTCGACCATCTCGTCGTGACCCCACTTTTGGGCCTCAATTATTGTCTTTAATTTACGCCGAAGTCAAACATCACCACTTTAAGGTGGTGATGTTGGTTATAGCTTATTTGTGGGAGACAACAAGAATAAATATAGCTACAGCAGTCATCAAGCGTACCTGGAAAAGTTACCACAATTGACTTGTTCTTGACAAATGCCAGTGTCAAGGGATACCTAGCTTGAGAATTATTCTAATACAATCCGTTTTGGTACACTCAATTGTTTCTCTTACGGTAGTCATATGATTAAAGTGGGCTTTTATTTTTACTTATTATCAACACACACTACCTCTTTGCGTGTCGCCAGTCTTCTGAAGTCTCTTTGAGTATCTCTGCGAGAGCTTCTTTCTCCAAACGGAAAGCCTCGTCTCTCTCTTCTCCATCTCCTGGTACAACCCACGCGTTGAACTTGCCGTTGACAAACTCGGGAAACACATTGTGTTTTTGGGAGCCCCACCATGGATCTCTTGGGTCCCACACCACTCTGCTGTCTTCTAGAACCTCGGTGACTGTCCTGGTTTCGAGGTCTATGAACACCGAACTGCCGCTTTCTCGGGTGGTGATGAAACGATCAGCTCCACAATTGTTTGAGTCGCATTGAGAATAGTAGAGGTGGCTAGTGGTTCGCAACGCGTCTTTTTCAAACGACATGACCCAGTCTTTTCTCGAGTACGTCACTCCTGGCTGCTCCAAGTCGTAGAAATTGGGGACAAGACTTTTAAACTCAGGGCTACTCCACCATATGACGCCTTGGTAGTTAGCGACGGCATTGGGGAAAGTATCTTCATCACCTCTTGGAGAAATGGGAACCAACTTTTCAGAGTACTTGTCCCAGATATTGTATTCTCTTGTTAGCTCATGGTCGACTATTTGATTTGCATAAGAGATAATAAAGGCCCCCGGAAGCACATGGACGCTGTTGATGGATCCTCTGTTGGGATCCATTAGGAATGCCTTCCTCCAGTGAGGGTGCGCACGGCTCAGGTAAAAGCTTAAGGGATGGCCATCCATATGTACCTCCATAACATCTCTGTGAAGGATCAAGAGAGGTGGGTTCCACCTCACATCTCCCGCACTTACCATAGGAAGACTAATTTCCAGGTCCCACTCGTCGAGATGAATCAGGTCATCCCCCCCTTCTTCCATCGTGAGGGTTCTTCCTGCATGTTTAGCAAACCCCTCTCGAACATGATCATTGTGGTAGAAGGGCTGCACATTGGAAGTGTATGATCGGTTGCTCCAGTCTTTTCTGGCTAACAGTGACCTGATTGGAGTTGTTTCCTGAATATCTGAAACTGCATCTGTCGTCCACTTACCTCCAGTCAGTCGTTTCACAAAGACCAACGCACAGAGAGCCCAAGAGGGTATTTCTTGTCCTTTTTGAAACCACGGGTTGCGAAGCATCAGTTTGTGGTACATGAGGGACTCGCAGTTGTGGAACGCATGATAAAACTCCGGGGAAACTTCTCGAAGAGTCACACAAGTTTCCAGACTGCTGTGGGAGTAGATGAGAGCCATAATCTCGAGAGGTAGGGTGATTTGAGAGTTTGGAGTTGCTCTGTTAGACCCAACGTTAACGTTAGGACGTTTCTTTACATTGTTCAGATGTGCTGAGTACTCGTTTGACTCCACGAGAACATGGTGTTTGGTCTCAGCACTCTGGTGTTTCAACAGTCTGTGAATCTGTTCCTGGATGAAGATGCTGTCAAGGTCATAGTGACTCGAGATATCTGGACACACCCCAGTAAGCTCGTAGCCTGAATCCTCGAGAAATTCTGGACCACCCACGGTATAAAACGTCTTGGTTAAATCATCACAGTCCTCCTTCAAACACTCATGAAAAAGGTAGTAGTTCTCCATACGTTCCTTAAGACCATCCCGACTCTTTAGCTGATCAAGCAATTTCTTGCCTCGAGTCTTTATCAGATCCACAGCTTTCAAGCAATCGGATAGAGACGAGTTGGGTGGAAGAATTCGACGAGTAGTATGCAAAAGATGTCTTCGTTGTTTCAAAACCCGGATACGTTCTTTCCTGAGAGCTTGTTCCTCCCCACAGAACGCATCGTAGAGAGCTTTCGTTATTCTGACGTAATATGGGCAAGTTCCATCATCTTCATCCAGCGGCTCGAACTGCATGTAAACCGAAGAATATGTTGCCGGAGGTGAGGGCTTTTCATAAGTCTTGAGATGCATTGGTGAGTTGTGCGTAAGTACTGTATAAGAAAACGGAGGTGTGCTTACAGCTGCATGGCAGATATAGTTTATTTGTCAACCAATAAGAGGTCAGAAAATAATAATTCAGGAGTGTTGCTGATTTCTAATATGGCCAAGCTGAGCTCATTTCTCTGCTCATTTTAGCTACCACCAGTTTTTGTTAAACTTATCCCAACCTTTCAACTAAAAATAGTTTATTTTGAAGAGTATAATATGTGGAGATCTCGAAGCACCGCCCATTCTAGATTGAGACTATTGGTCTCAGCTCACGATGCTGATCATTTTGATACCAGCAACGGTCCAAATCTGAGGGTGAAAAATTCGGCTCTTTTTTTTTTTTTTTTTTCCAGTTCCTATAGCTTAAATTTGCTGTGAAACTGGAAGTCGACTAATTCGAAGAAATAGAAGCGCTGCTCACTTTTGACCATAACCATTGAAATCAGCTCCGCTACCTCATCAATTTGATACCAACAAAGGGTCAATTCCGAGATTTCAGGTAATTGCTCCCAATGTGGGTCGACAGATTTGTGGCAAAATAACTGGAAATCGCAGTTGATGTGAGCCGTCTCAAGCAACTACCAGCAATTTGGCAACACCTACTGAAATTTAATTTCACTGCTTCAATCTCGACTTGTTCTGAAACATGGTGGAAAGCAGTTTTAGCCGGCTTAGTCTGGTTGTGTCAGTTCTAGAGGTTGCAAGTGAATTAAGGGCTTGTGAGTTACATGAAGAGACAGGTGAAGTACTGTACTAGATGTACTAGAGATGTATCTGTAATGCTATAACTGAAGCATTGCTAACTTCTACAAGGCATCCTATCAGTTCATACGGTTGCTCAACGACAGTCGCTTCATGATCAGGGTCACAAACGATCATAGGCCCGAATCTGGTGTCATCTGAAACCAGCCAGTTCTCAGTGGCTAACTTGGAGAACTACCATTGCATATGAACCAGACTCGCACAGCCACAAAACGGATCTAGGTGGTCTGGCTGATGTTAGTACTAAGGCTGGAAGTTGGAGACTGGAAGCTAAACGTTTCAAGTTGAAGGCTGCGAGATGTAGGTGATGACGTTTGTTTCTTCCACTATCAGCTGCGGAGATTGTATGATACCGGTACTCTGTTGTTTTAGCAAAACAGCTGTCTCGATATAACACACTGAGGTCTTCCTGGTACATTCAGGCAATATCATAACATCCGTTTTATCAATACGTGCTTTAGTCCAGTACCGTCTATTCTGGACTATGTGGGGTGGGGTTAGAGCTATGTTAGTTATCTAGCACTTTCAAGCTAGATAAGAGTCCAGGTCCCAAGAGAGTGAGGTTTTGAAAGATGTCTCCAAGGCTCAATGCAAGCAGATGAGACACAATGGAGTATGAATTCACATCAGCTACAATAAGCAAGTCAATTGCTCTTATAGCGCTGCTGTACAGTACCCAACAAAACGATATATCTATCCAGCCACACTTAGATCTCATCTATAGTTTTATTATAGGTCCCTGTAAGTCTAGAAATACGAAACCTTGTCCTTGTAAGGGTAACAGCGAGTAAAGTGGACGGTTTTGAGAAGTGTTGTATCGTAAAGAAAACGATGCCAAATAACCACAATTTGTACCTCTGCTTTTTTATCGACAGCTTCTACACAGCTGGAACAATTACAATCCCATCTCTGCTTATCTCCTGGTAATATAATTGGCCAACTTACGCCCCTATAGCTAGCCTCCTACTAGTCAACTAGCTTTGGATAGTCCAGGTCCCACTCCTCTTAGTTCGAGATGATCTAGCCGTTTTGAATCAGGTGAAATATCATTGAGTGAGCTACAGTTAACAGACAATCGGTATTCAGATTTCCTGGTACTGAATGTACTGTAAAGAACAGAGAAGAAGAGAAAATATTATCAATCTCTGACTCAAAAATCCAATGCGGTTTCTTTCATTCTCCTGCTCACACCCTTGTGTCTACCCCACAACACCCTAGCCCATGTCTCTGAATCTCTAGACATACAACAAGAGAAGAGGAGATGTCTATAGGAGACGTCTAGACGTGTTTTCCCGGAGACTTGCCCCACTCTCTCAACTATTTAAACCCCCGTTTCCCACTCATAACTCCCCAGCTCATCCAAACACTTTTACCAACATGACCACCTTCACCACCTTCCCAGTGACCATCACTGTCTACGACTTTGACAACGTTCTGATCAAGTCGTACCCCAACGTTCCCATCCCCTTCAACCCCGTGTGGACCACCGACGCCGAGTGTGTCAACTACCTGCAAAAGTTCTGTCCTGCTCTCCAGGTCAACATTGTGTACGGTATCACTCCCCTGGTCGACGTTGAGCCTCTGTACCCCTTTGAGGGCGCCATCTACCCCACCATCTCGCCCATGTTCCGAAACTGCGTCACCTGGGACCTCAAACAGACCAACCGACGAATGGAGTTTACCTCTTCCCGAGTTGTTGACAACCGTGTGACCGACCTCAACGTCCACAGACAGCTCCACGTGAACACCAACCGCCGACTTGACAAGCTCGAGGCTGCTTTCAACGAGCTCAAGGCCGATCTCGAGAGATCCAAGCTCAGAGAGGTCGTCATCAAGTCCAACATGTGACTGAGCGTATAGTGTAACTCTGAATATTGACAAAGTAGTTGTAAACGAGATTATTGTTAACAGTTGAGTAGTTCAGGCTATCTTAAGAATTCTAAAACTTTTCCAGACCTTTTCTGATTTTCTCTAATTTGCTCCAATTTTCTCTAATTTTCTAATTTTCTCTAATTTTCTCTAATTTTCTAATTTTCTCTAATTTTTTCTAATTTTCTCCAATTTTCCTACTTTTCACGCGTTAAATACAAATTCAAAAGTAATAGACCAGTTAGGCAAGTAGAACAAGAAATGACGTGGCTAGAACTAGACATTCCAAGCATTTGTAAGCTAGGACTATATAGGACACGTCTGATGAGCTTCATAATATTCTTGAGCGGTATCGTATATTTTCATGAATATTATTGACAATAATGCACAACATTGCAACCTCCATGAGATCGTGATGTTATCGAAGACGATTCATTTATATAAGAAAAAAATAGAATTTTGACCAGTTCTCTGTGCTGCTCAAAGGCATGCTTCAGCTGCTGTTTTTTTTTTCGTTGTTTTTTTTTTACCAATTTATATTTATTTTACTTCAATTGAATGTGAAATATCGTAATGTGACTTGTACGCCATATTGAGACGCCACAACCGAAATTTGGCAATTACAGAGAACTGAAGCTTCTTGTGGGCTTTATATTTGTTAGTAGAGCCACTTCCACGATGCCAACTAACACCTCTCTTTTTTATATATTTATTTTCGATTTTCCACTATTTTTCACAATATACTCTAAATTTGGATCCTCAACACACAAAATAGCCCCCAACAGTTAGGAAACAATTTACAGAAAATCACAAAAATCAAAGAAAAAAAGAAAATTAATAACCAAAAAAAGCTCAAGTATATCCACACAGCACCATAATCACCTCATATATGTCTTTTTATTTTCCACCATTCACTCCGTCATTTTCCCTCTTCTCCCACCTCCCCCAACCCTAATCCGGTGTAAATTAATCTCCACTGTTAATAAGCAATCATCTGTTATCTCGCATTAAACTTAATCTTTGGGTGGCACACCTCACACCCACATAATCAATATTACACAAACCCACCTGCACACAACACCACTCACAACACCACTCTCACCACGCTCCCATGTCTCTCCAAAGAGCTCTACAGTACTTGTGGGACGCAGAGCCGGGTAACACGGACCACGTGACGCCTCTCTTTTGTCTCGGGCAGGTCTACGACGCAAACACAAACACAAACACTTCCACAACCACAGACGACACCGAGGAAGACGGTATTGTGGTGCCTCTGGACACTTCTAACGACACGTCATGGCCCCCAGACTTTCTGGCAGACGTGCAATCGCGCATCTGGCTGTCGTACAGAACGGGGTTTCCTCTGATTCCGAAATCCGACGGGTCTGGAGCCCTGCACTTGGGCAAGATCAAAAACATGATCAGAGGAGGAGGGTTCGATCCCCGGGGATACACGTCGGACGTGGGTTGGGGGTGCATGATTCGCACGTCGCAGAGTCTGTTGGCAAACGCCCTGCTGTTCAGACATCTGGGGAGGGGTTGGAGATGGAACAAGGATGACTTTGTGGACCTAAGTGAAGAGGAGGGGGAGGGGAAACAGGAAGGGGGTGAGTCACGTGTCACCGAAAATGAACCACGTGACCAGACAGAACTGCACCATTCTGTCTCCGAAGAAACAATCATCTCGTGGTTTCTGGACTCTCCGGACTCCCCCTTTTCCATCCACAAATTCGTGCGGCACGGCGAAAAAGCGTGCTCGACGCCTGCGGGCGACTGGTTCGGTCCTTCTGCTGCAGGATCGTCCATCTACGCTTTGTGCAACGAGTTTCCCGACTCGGGGCTCAAAGTGTACTACAATGGCAATGGAGGAGGAGACATTTACGAGGACGAGCTGTTGGAGACGGGTTTCCCCGTTCTAGTCCTCTGCGGCTTGCGGCTGGGTATTGACAATGTGAACCCCATCTACTGGGACTCACTTCGTCAGATGCTGTCTCTTCCGCAGTCTGTGGGTATTGCTGGAGGTCGGCCGTTCACTTCGCATTACTTTTTCGGGTTCCAGGGCGAGCAGCTGTTCTATCTGGACCCGCATCAGCCGAAACCCGCGCTCAAAACCACAGACAAGGACACGACGTCGTTCCATTCGAGCCGAATCTGGAAACTGCATCTCAAAGAAATGGATCCCAGTATGTTGGTGGGTTTCTACATTTCCAGTGAGGACGATTGGTCCAAGTTCAAGGAGTCCTTGACGTCAGGTTCGAAACCCAGCTCCCAGATTGTTCATATTCATCCTTCTCGACACAACATTCCCTCCTTTGACGAAGAAGACGAGTACGTGTCTATTGGAGGAGCTTCAGATGACGATTTCGTCGATGTCACGAAACGGGCTCGAAAAGCAGCAGCCATGTCTGGAAACCCAGGCAGTGGACGGTCTTCTCCTTCGATTCTCGATAGTCATCTGGTGTCTCAAACGAGAGACATTATCGAGTCAGTGCCTCCTCCTAGGAAACGAGTTGACAATGACTTGACATCTGCTCCCGTAGATGTACCCAAACCGGTGCAGAAGAGAACTCAGTCGCATGGAGACTGGGAAAAGGTGGAGGAGCCAGAAGAGGAGATGGTCGAGGTGGAGAGTATGAGGGAGGTGGACGGAATGGATGGGTGCTCTCAGGAGTATGGAGAGGGCGTGGGTGATGACTCTACAATGAGCACCGGGACTCAGGATCGGGATTGGGTTGTGTAGGGGAATGGGGTGCGGCAGGTAGCCCACGGTACAGGGGCTACCTTAGAACTTGGCGCCAGCTTAGATTGTGATATCCTCCTGTCCGGATACTTCACTCTTCTGTTCTTGTCTATGCAGTAGAGTGAGTCTGTGAGCTCGGCCGCCTAGCATGTCTCTCGGACTGGGTCACTCAAATTGTAGATCTTCTGCAGTTGTAATATTATCATGCAATAATCGGTGTGTGTAGAGTTGGTGGTGGGGAATCGGATGTGTCTATGTGTCTATCAGCTTTTTTGTGGTGTTCTTTTTTGCGAGCTCAGATCAGTTTTTGGAGCTGGTCAAGATTTAACTGACTAAGCGTATTACATAAGCAGATAGTTTGGCTAATAACAAGAGGAACTTCTCTCAGATTCGCTTGACGAGTGCTTAGATCTGATCTGGAGAGTGATGTGACTATGAGACTCACCAGACTCTTCTTGGAGGTATTAGCATACTCTTCTTGGAGGTTTTTGGCGATGAGGGATGGTGTATTTTTCAATCTAACGTTCAACAAACTCCCAACTGTGTTGTGGTTTTCAACTAATCTCAACAAATGTCAGTAATGGAGAGTGGTGATTAGGGTTCCACAAACGGTGAGATAATTTTGAGAGCACGTAAACAGAGTGATGTAACTCGGCTGAAGCTGGAGGATCGAGAGTAAGATGTATTTTGTAGGAAGTGATCTAACTGTGAAACTGAAAAGTGAAAAAGCCCATAAATAACACTCTTTGCTCTTGAATTGTGTTTCTGTTAATTTTGGTAATTTTTTTGTCTTTGTTTTGGATTTTCGTGTATTTTCTCAAATAAATCCCACATTAATTAACGACCTTCTCCACACAAGATAAGGTGGACTTTTGTAACGGACACAAAAGCACTTTGGAACACAGAAACAAATTCCCACTCTAAAACCAACTCTTCTTCTTAACCACCACTCGCAAAAATGGGACAACAGAAAGATACCCTTGATACCACAACCAGACGGTGATACAGCCATCAAATGACTACCGGTACCGCAGACACAGCCATAGACTCAAACAGGCACATACTGTACCTGTTCCTTACTCCAGTCCACAACCTGTTTGTGTCATTACTACCACTTATTACAACGGTCCTGCCACTAACCCACCTCTTGCCGAGCACAAACCCAGCCGATGGTCTCCGTACGGTCGCCAGAGCCAGGTTTGATGGTGTAGGGAGAGGTGGGGAGGTGGTGAGCCAGTGTTATGGGTGGTGTAGAGATACGACATGGGTTGTGTGATGGGTAGTGTGGGAAGAGTTGAGTAATCCGTCACGACATGGGCTGTGCTATGTAAACACATGAATTGGTGGTATCACCCTCACTCTCGCATCAAGACAGGCTGTCTTTTTGATCAAGACCTCACTACACTGTCATGCCAGGGCACAGTCATTGGATGTCTCTCTGGTACAGTTACGACATACGAAAACACTCTACGCAGGAGGTAAAGCCACTCCACATGACACCCTTCACCTCTGAGCACTTCCTATGTCAGCGGGGTTAATGATAGAAACACTTAACAGGTCACTTGACCATTTCCGAACTCCCATGCTGTCTTCCAGTGCCGTTTGAGGTGCCTAGAGTGAGGGTGTGCTTCCTCTTCCATTTCCTGGAGTTCCATCTGAAGTACATGGTGCCTCTTTCCTCTCTGGACTACATCTCCCCTTGTTCCCTGCACTCCTGTACTTCCACAGGCTACACCAACTGCTGCTCTGTTCCGTCTAACTACCGCATCTTCTTCTACCACCTCTTCCCCCTCTTACAATAATAATACATTATGATACATGTCCGTGTCCTCCTCTCCTCATCTCTACTCCTCGGTCTTTCGCACACCGGCGACGACCGAGAACTGGCCTCCTCCGCCGGCCATCTTGACGTCGATGGGCTTGATGGCGGTGTTGAGGATCTTGCGGGGGGTCTCAATGTCGTCCTCCTCGGCGTGGCCGGTCTGGAACGACGACGAGAAGCCCCAGGTCCACACCCGGCCGTCCACATCGATGATGAGCGAGTGGTGCGCGCCGCAGGCAATGAAGCGCATCTTGGGCAGCTTCTCGTCGTCGTCCTCGCCGCCCAGGGACAGGGGCGAGGGAACAGGCAGGAACCGCGGGTTGCCCTTGTCGTCCCGCACGGTGCCCTCGGGCAGGTTGCCGGAGGTGAAGCCGATCTGGTGGTAGT
Source organism: Yarrowia keelungensis (assembly GCA_001600195.1). Taxonomy (NCBI): domain Eukaryota; kingdom Fungi; phylum Ascomycota; class Dipodascomycetes; order Dipodascales; genus Yarrowia; species Yarrowia keelungensis. Next base: position 823,575 of record BCJD01000008.1, on the reverse strand, counting down.
CGTACCGGCCAAAGGAGTAGACGGTGCCGTCCTTGGACAGCGCCAGGGAGTGGTGCTCGCCGCCGGTCACGGCGACAATCTCCTTGCCGTCCAGGGCGTCGACGTACGTGGGCCCGTCGATGGCGGCGTTGTCGCTCTGGCCCAGAATGCCGCACTGGCCGTACTGGTTGAGGCCCCAGGCCAGGACCCGGCCGTCGGTGTCGATGGCAAAGGAGTGGAACTCGCCGGCGCCGACGTAGACAATGTTTCGGAGGCCGAGCTCTCGGGGCGCGAGGGTGGACCGGTTGGACTTCCAGCCCAGACGGAAGTTTTCCGAGTCGCCCCAGGTGTGCACGGTGCCCCACTGGGTCAGCGCGAGCACGTGGTCTCGGCCGGCGGCAATGGCGGCAATGTTGGACAGCTCCTCGATCTTGACGGGCCGGGACTGGATCTTGACCTTGTCGCTGAAGCCCATGGTGCCCTGGGAGTTTCGGAAGGAGCCCCAGGCCCAGACGTCGCCCTCGGCGGTGAGGGCCAGGGAGAGCGAGTCCGAGGCCTCGATCTTGACGAACCGCTGCTCGGTGTCGACGAGCGCGGGGATCGACTCGGCCGGGTTGAGCTTGGGGTCGTCGTCGTCGTCAGACTCGTCGGCGTCCATGTCCTTGAGCACCTCGTGGCCAGAGGTGTCTCGGCCCAGCGCTCCGAGATCGTTGCCTCCCCACGACCACACTCGGCCCTGGGAGTCGAGCACCAGGCCGTGCTGGCCGCCGACGGCAATGTCGACAATCTCCTTGGACAGGTAGGGCGAGAGTCGGGGCCGCTTGACGGTGGAGGCCTTTTCGGGGCCCAGACCCAGCTCGCACATGTCGCCAGTGCCAAAGGCAAACACCTCGCAGTCGACGGTGTTGATTGTGGGCAGGGGCAGCAGCGTGGGCTGGCTCTTGTGTCGTCGCTGGATAGCGGAGAGCCGGAGCCGCGAGGGCGCCTTTGCGGCGGGGATCGGGGCCTCCTTCTTGGCCGGTTTTGTGTCGCTCTTTGCCTTTGTGTTCTTGTCCTCCAGCTCTTTCGTTGCGGCCGCGGCCTTGACGCCATTGACCTTGGCGGCCTTGGCGGTCTGCTTCTTGCTGGCGGCCTTGACGGGCGCCTTTTTCGTCACCTTGGTTCGGGTTAGTTTGACCATTGTGCTGTGTGTAGTGGTGTTTGAGATGGAGACTTTGGGCCAGATGGTTCAGAAAAATGTACCATGCAGCAATGGAGTATGCAGAGTGAGGGTTTAGAGTTTGGGAATGAAGGAAGTGAGAGGTGTGGGTGAGGGGGTGGTAGGGGAGGTGTGTAGATGAAAGTGATGAAATATTATTTGATGAGGCGTCTTCTTCGAGGATCAAAATTGATCTGTGTTTTCTGCGTTCTGATTGGCCGGTTCTGGGAGATTGGTGGATAGATCAGAAACCTTAAATCCTTCTGGAATGGGCAGCACACAAACACGCCATGCAGGAGCTGTAGAGAGAGGGGTCAAGTAGAGGGGGTGAGTAGGTAGTTGGGGTTTTGTTAAGGTAAAAGGGTGATTATGTAAGCGGTGTGATTATGTAAGCATGCTAGAATTTTGAGAGTAAGGAGCAAAGATGGGTCAAAAAAATAAAAGGAGAGAGAGATTTATGACTTTCCAGAATTATCTTATTCGTATGATGAAGCTCTCTTGTTTATAAAGGCATGTTTAGTGTGATGCTGTGTTGATTCTGTTCTGTCTTTGGAGAGACACTTGGAATGAACTTGATGAGAGATAGAACAATGGGAAATAACTTATAGTGCTATCAGTATACACTAAATTGCAAGTCTATTAAGTTCTTGGGTATCTTTTTTTGTTTTCCTGGCTTGGTCAGTTTTAAGGAGCTGCAGAGAGGGAGGAAGTGTTATGTAATCAGTCAGAGAAGTACTAGAGTGGTTTTGGTAGTCAATTGGGGCTGATTGAGTAAGATATATGGGATTATAAGTTCTATCTTTGTATTGGATGTTCTTGTTGGTCAAAGGAAGTGTTCTTGGTAGTTGATGGAGTTGAGCTCGTCCTGGAATCGTACTTTGAAGGGATATTTCTTATCGAAGTTAACGACCATGATTGTCAAGATCACTTATACTAACTTGAACCTCTATGTGTATAGTCACTTTTCATTTTCCCTTTTTAACCCCTTCTAACTAGTGCTACTACATCTAAAGAACGAACGAGCCTCAGAGAGCCAGGAAGATACATGTAGCCTTTCCAATCTATCACAGGAAACCATTTGAAAACCTCAAGCTACACTTGCAACTTTTATAACAATGAGATCTTTATTGAACAGGATATCTCATCTCTTCAATCTTAGTCAGCAAACTCCAAGGTTAGTTAGAATATTTTCATTAGTTCAGCTTTTAGTTAAGAGTATTATGGATAAGGAAGGACTTCCTCCAAATCGACACAGTCACTCTAAACAACGGCGTCAACATCTACAACTGCACACTACAATCTACAAATCAAAATTTGGGCGGGACTCTATGGTCCAAAATGTATTTACCCGAGAGGTTCAGCTCAATGCTTACGTCCTCTAGCTATATATAAAGGTTCGGCTGGTGTACATCCTCATATCGAGGTTCCACGCCTACATCCTTTCTGAATGCGATCAGATGTATATCTCCGACGCCTGTCTAGGCTATGGCTCTTATTGGCTTGATAGCACTCATTGGCTCTGGCTCTAGACTTGTGCTCTTATTGGCAAAGCTCTATGGCTCAAAACATGGCTCTGGCCCATGTAGACACTTGAGGTGCTGGCATTCTGTTGTCACAGTTCACAGTATCACCCACGTCATCGTTTCACAGACTCAAGTGCTGGCATAACTCCTTGTTTCACAGTATCACTTGCTGGCTTGACTTAACGTATCGTCGCGTACTGACGTCATCGTTTCACAGTATCGAGGATTCTCGCTGGCATAACTTAACGTGTTTCAGTCGCTCACGACTCCTGCACTGGTGGCTGGCGGATTTCACCATCTTCAGCTCCAGACGGCTTTTCAGCGTGAATAGTGTCGTTGGCGTTGTCGGTCGGTGGCTCTAGTCTGGCTCAAAGGCTCAGACTCGCTCTTGACCTGGCGTTTGGCAGGATTGGCCAACTCTTTACCCTAAGGCGGTCTTCGCAGACTCTTATACCAGGTGGTGTTGTAGCTGGGATCAGGTTCGGATCGTATCAGCTACCACTCTTGACCGCGATTCCTGGTGTACTGATACCAAGTCAGTATCAGATGGAGAAGACACGACTGTCCAAAACAGTCCTTCCCTCCATAGCATTCAGGAGATGTTATCCATGCTGGGACTTTCACCCTAGGGAGCTACCCTGTGGAAGAGCTTCGTAGCTCGCTTAGTGGGCATTGTTTCGTGCCCCGACCAGCTCATGGACAATATTTCGTGCCCGTCATAGCTGTTCCAAGGAGACAGGACTCTTGAGGGGCTGGCTAAGCTCTTTCTCGTCATCACCCTGTGTCCAAAATGCATGTACTAAGGGGTATCCTTTCACTCGGCGGCTTTGCTTGCGCTCGGCTCCACGTCTTAGTTACTCGCTCATACGTTCTCACGCACGGTTTTAATCAGTCTCCACAGATGTATCAACAACTTATGGTGTATTGCCTTTCGACAAGACCATCGGAGCAGACCCCAAAGTGTTACTCATGTAGGGAGTTTCACCCCGGGAGCGACCCGTCCTTGAAATGGAGCTCGTGAGGAGATTGCGAATCTTCACCCGTCACAACTCCACTTCAAAAGACACATGAAGAGAGGTGTGCTGGAGGACTGGCTCAGCAGATAGGTGCGTCGTAGCCAGGACCCCAACATCTCTCGAAAACAGACAGTCCCCGAGTGTAGGGATGCAGAGACTGTTGTCTTCTGATGAGGAAAAAAGTGGGACTAGAGGGGGGTATTTATATTCCCAGAGTCACCCTGAGAGGGTGTCAAGTGGCAAATCAAAGTGCAGATCCTTGCATATACGAACTTCCCAGAATCTTCCAGGATGGTCGAAAATGTTCCATTGGAAAGATGTGGAAGAAAAAAAATGGAAAATACGCAAGAGGGAGGAAGTTATCCGAAACTTGGTGAGGCTCAAATATTCTTTCCTATTCCAATGGAAAAACTATGGATGTATTCCTCAGATCAATCTCTGAGATCATGCATCAGCAGAATATACGTCTCGAAAGTTGCATGAAGTCAGACAAAAAGAGAACATCAGTGCAGCTTGTCTCTCTCCGATTGCTTCTGAGTCGTTTCTGGCTCTTTTCAAAAGAAGTTGCATTCATTTCTGACTGGTTGTTCACATGAGCTTGACTATATGAAGGCCATTGGACACTCCCATCACAACAGAACACCAGACGAATCACAAACATCACGTGATCTCTCAGGGAGTCTGTGGGACTGTTTCATATGACCTTGGAGAAAACTCAGGCAAATTAACCCTCCTTCTATCTCACCATGATTGTTCTTTTGGACGCATCCTCTCTATACTTGAACATGTGGATGGTGATTACTGGAAGTAATGAGTACTATTTCATACGTTTGAAATATCTCTACTTGTACTTGTAAGACACTTCTCAAGGATCTAACTTGTTCTATCACTTCCTCTAAGCTGAATGTTTTTCTCTCTTAATTCTTCCAATTATTTTGAAAGCACCGTTACTCTTCGTCAACTAAACCTCCAACTACCAACCTTACTCTTAAGTGAAGTCAACAAACCCCCCATAGCCTATCAGGTGTCAAAAAATGCAAATAATTACAATAGGAAGCTGACAACATGATCAATTGGCCATCATTAACCATCCTCATAATAAACAAAACCCTCATCTATTTAATTACCTATTTTTTTTTCTTTTATAATCGTAATTCTCCAATCCTACTAATCACCTCTGAACAACCCTGCTAAACAAAACCAACATAAACTAAGTCCTCCCCCTTCAACCACCCCCCTCCCCAAACCACCAAATAATAATTCCCCCCTCCAAAAATTATTCACCATTTTTTTTCTCCTCCATATATTATTCACCAAGCACCAAGCACCAAGCACTAAGCACCAAGCCCTTATCAGCCCTAACCCTACACTCTAATCCCACAATCACGTGTGCGGCTGGTCTAAACCCTAAGCTATCTTACCTTTGACCCACTTTGGCAACCGTGACGGTTCTCACGATAACGGGAGGTGGAGTGGGGTTGAATTGTTGACCTCGTTCTCACCTCGGCTATCGAAGGCTACTGGCGCAATTATCCGAACCCTAACCCTTAACCCCCACTAACCCCTACCCTCAACCCCCACGTGATGCAGTTAGATTGCCGAACGCGGCCGCGGGTTAGGGCTCGCACACTTACCGAGATGCGTCCATATGGGGAAGTACAGAACCTACTGCAGTGTAAAAATAGCCATTGAAGAGAGAATGAGGTGTTGTGGCAGGAGAGATCACGTGAGACCGGTGGAAGGGTGGTATTTCGACCTACCCTAACCCTGAACTTTCGTCACGTGACGTCTAAATAAGCTTTTGGCTGATCACAACAGAAAAGCCTCAGGATGATAAGGCGAGTGGCGACGTTGAGGTGATGGCGAGAAATGGAGATTTGGATAGCCGCCTGGATAGCCGCCGTAGCCCCAACCCTGGCCCTAACCCTGGCCCTAACCCTGGCCCTAACCCTGGCCCTAACCCATAAATTTACCCGCCGTTTAGCCGCCCCACCCTCCTTCCCACTTTATGGCTGACTAATCTGGCCTGCATGATACCACGCCAAGTTGCACAAACCCAGTTGAACAAGTTACACAAACGCCATGGCGCTGCTATTCAACGACAACAACAACTTGCACAAAGACGTGGCCGTTCCGGCGAACGAGCGGGTGATGCTGACTAAGCTGGTTTCGCTGCGAGACCAGCTGACTGCTCTAAAACTCGATCGTCAGACGTATCTCAAGCAGGAGGATATTTCTCGAATTTACAATGCTGTTGTTGAGGAGGTTTCTCTGTTGAACGAGATTCGGTCTGACCCTAATCTTGAGGATGAGTACAATCGGGTTGATGTTGTTCTTGACGATGTTTTCCAGCTTCTTTCGCTGTCCTTTTTAACTATTGGACATAACAAGAGTGCAGCTGCTACCTATGCTTCTCTTTCCACGGTTCGGCGTCTTTTGAGTCATCTCAAGGAGTCTCAGATTTACACTGGCAACGACTACGAGCCTGTCAGGGCCCGATTAAACGAGATTCAGAGCATTTTGAAGCAGCAAAACGACGAGAATCCCGAGGTGATTGCGCTGATTGAACGAGAACTCAAGGTGTGTATGGAAGGGCTGAAGGAGGTTGAGGAGGCGTATGATCACGTGATTCCCGAGGTGGGCCCCCTTCTCCATCAGGTCTATGCCATTCGGCGAGAAATCATGTCTGTGGCGTCTACTCCTGATGCCAAAGACGGCAAACGCGAGCTTAGCAAAGAGCTGCAACCCCTGCTCAAGGAGCTGCAGACGATTGAAAAGACGCATCTGACCGGCGAGAAGAACGAGTTTGTCACGTCTTCGGGCGAGAAGATTGAGGACAAAAGCGCGGGGCTTCTGGCCGGTCAGATTGACGACTGTTTTGAGTTGATCAAGGACTTTGAGGCTGAAACCAACCGGGTCGACCCGTCGCTTCTTCCGGTTTACTCCGAGCTGCTCCATCTGAAGACAACCCTTGAGGGACTCACTATTACCCATAGATGGACAATGCGAGAGACCGATCTGTACGGGTACCAGAAGAAGTTGCAGGCGATCGATGAGCGGAGAGTGGGGGGTCTGTTTGTGCCCGAAAAGGGTAAGGAGTGTAAGACGTGTGATGTGCAGGAGGGTGTGAGCAAACTGGGTTTGGGTGAGGGTGAGAAGAAGGATCTTAAGGGCTCTGCTAAGGACTCTGAATCTGTGCCTAAGGACTCTGAATCTGACTCTAAACACTCTGAACCTGAGTCTAAAGACTCAGCTTCTCCCACGAAACTAGCAGGCCAATCAATCCTCCTCTACCTCCTCCGAAGATGCTACGCTCTCATCTACAAACTCCTGGAGTCCTCGGAACCCATTTCCGAAGCCCTAACTCCCCTACACAACCAGCTCAAGACGATGCGACGTTTCCTGCTCGACATCAAACGTCTAGGTGGAATCTCGTCCGTGCGAGAACTGTACCCTTACCAGCTGAAACTGAGGTCCATCGATAACCAGCGAGTGGACGGCAAGTTCATGCAGGGCAACAGTATTCCCGAGGGCCAGGGTATGGTCAATGCTCTGCTAGCAGAGTGTTTTGACATTTGCCATGAGCTGCAGGTGGACTATGAGAATGAAGAGGAGGATGATGAGGAGGAGAAGTAGTTAGTAATTAATGGATTGGATTTGAGATAGGGGGAGGTGGGGTGTAGCTGAGGGGTGTGTTTGTCTTCAATTGGTTGCTATTGTTGACGTGTAGTGGGATTTTGTGAGAAAGAGATGTTCTAGAAGTCATGTGAGTGATGATTAAAAGAGTCTATAGATCGACAATGAAGTTCATGTTTGGTTTGGTTTTGTATTGAGCTGATGTTGCTATAAGTCTAAGGCAGATGTGTAACTCAGTGATGAGCACGGAATGAGTTTACGCCTCGGTCAGCGTAGAAAGTAGTGAGGGTGGTGTCTATGGATTATACCTTAGTGGTGCTATGTTCTATCATAGGTTCACCTTATTCTGTCAAGTAAAGTGACAGGGCCTGAAAAGCCTACAATGCGACATATGGGGGCATCGTTGTATGACAAGTCTGTCTGGTGATGGCAGATTAGTTGGTAAATGCGGGGTTATCTATGTGCTGGCGTTTTCAGATGTATTTTTGGTTGTCTGGAACACCGAATTTGAACCCCCAGCCGACTTTTCCTTTCAACTAGAGATTAACTATTGCGTAAAAGTGGAACATTGGGTGCAGTGCAGTGATAGGACTATGATAAAATAACGGGGGTAATTTTGTATGGCAGCCATGGGAAATAAGATAAGCAAGGTAAATACTCGAGCATGAAGAATCTTCTGGGATATGTCGCACTACTTGGTGTGATCAGGATTTGCTTTAGACGTCGTTATGGAGCATTTCGAAGAATCAGTTTGTGTTTGTAGCACTTCTTTGAGACTGGAGATATGAAGATATGAACGAAGTAATGAGACTGTAGATGGATCTAAAGAATGGAATTGAAACATTAGACATGATCTGGTGAGTATTTCGTGATAATTTAGAAGCTCTATGATGTCCATGACCTTTGACATCTCACCAGTGACCCCTCGTGGTGTCATGTTGTGCTGATCACAGAAAGTGAGAATGTTGTGTAGAAGTATGAGAGGTATAGAGCGAGCTCTGTATTGTAGTAAAGAATGAAGATGAAATAGATTATTTGTAGATGATTTGTATTGGTTTGGTGAATTTCTGACACTCATGGCTTGTATATTACCTCTACAATGATTGCCAGCTGTTCTACCACCTGATATTCGATATTGGGTTACAGTGAGCTATGAAGAGAACACTGGGTAGAAAAACTGAATCAGAGTAAATAATGGAGTATTAATTGTCTATTTGTGAAGATCCCGATAGTCTGTCTATTGTATTAAGTCTGGAAGGTCCCATTGTAGTCTCAGAACTGAGACCTGTCCTAGAACTTGATGGAAGATCGGTAGCAGTACGGAGGCTTGTTTGGAAGGTAGCTACACATACTAAGAACATCTAGACACTGTAATCAAACAGCCTGCTGTTTTCCTCATATCAGTTGGTTACTAAAAAGACTCCTTGAAGTGATCGTAGTCATAGGGCTCTATATCCAATTTCAAAGCGAGCTGACACAATGGAAAGTTGCCTAAAGATCTTTGGGGTATAAGTAAAACATGTGTTTATTGCATACCCCTCTATCTGCTCCAAGTATGGTGTTATATTGCCATCTCATATTGGCATCCACCTTAATAGAATACTTGATAGAGTCTGAACTGTCTTGGGAAACAGACAGCAATATTGCTTTAAATGATAAATTGCTATAAATGTCTACTCGTTAATAGCTCTTACGCTTCTGACACGTTTCCTTCTTCATCTTCGAGCTACATAGTTCCATACACTATCAACACACTAAGCTAGCACATCACACAGAACTACCCTTTGTTGGGGGTCTAAACTAGGTCCTCAGCAGTTGTATCCACAGACAGTAGGTATTTATCAGCTAGATTAGGCACTAGAACAAACCAATCTCTAGAAATAGCTCTTCTATCTCAACGCTTAGTCAGTTTAAACAAGAGCATATTGTTACTTGGTAACTGTTCTAATGGAATCAACGGTATGTAAATGCAGCATATAAACAGACTAGTTAGACTAATTTCTCTCATTTCATTTCCTTTGGGATTCTCAGAACACCTACATATCTATACCTCGGTATCTATAGCTCCCACGATTAGCACTCTTGGCTGCACTGGAGACGTAATAGACGCAGAGAATTGTGTTGGAAGGTGGTTGTATAGGTGCAAGTTAAGCTGGAAGCTTGAGTTTTCAAATTAATAAGACGTCTATACCTTTAGAAGGCTTATCTCCGCTTAACTCCGGGGGCCAAAAAATGACCCAAAAGTGAGGAAAAACGCAAATGAAGCATTCTAGGTCTATTAACGACATCCTTCCTATCTCTAGAACCATTTATGAGCATTTTTGGTCACTACTGGCTCTTCACTAGTTTTCACATTAGCTACATTCAAGACAAGCTAAATGACTGCCTATTCTGGTGTAGCATCCTGAACAAGGAAAACGTGGGGGTCTAAAAATGCACATCGAAGTGAGAATATTTGATCTTTTTTATGATTCAGAATATCTGAAATATGTGTCTATATCTGTCGTCAATTTGAGTCACTTCTGATATTATAAGACATTTTTGAGATTTATCATAATTTTCTCGTATTTACTTTATTTACTTTATTTCCTTTATTTATTAGTCGTTTATTTTCCCAACAGCCTCTCCACCTTATTATGACTCTAAAGCTTGACGTTATCTGACACCTGTCTGTGATGTCTGACTCACGTAACTTGTATCGGTTATTGAAGACCGCAGGAGTGATACATGAGTCACAAATGCGGTAGAAATGATGACGAAAAAGGTACCGCAAAAAGCCGCAGCAACATTACCCCAGATGTTGAGTACATTGTGGTTTTTCCGATTTTTCTACATTTTTGCCTATTTTCCCACTCCACCTTAATTCCTATGAGTCACCTAATTACTGTAATTACACCCACCAAACCCACCTTAACCACCCCGTTCAACCTCCTAAAAGTAGCACAACAGAAGCTCCAGCTACCAGATTGAACCCCGGTAGCCACGAGGGTGCCGAGACGCACGTTGGGCGGACTCGACATTCTGCTTCTGCAGGTCACGTGACGAAAACTCGGAACGTTCGGGATTCTTTTTCTTGGCGAGGGGAAACGAAACAATAAAAAGAATATCAGGAAAATTGGAAAAATCGAAATTAAAATATAAATCGATTCTTTTCGGCCATCTCCTCGGATTTCGGCTATTGCCACCGCCACTGAGTCATCCATCACCCCCCAGCAAGGACTCCCACTTTTCCCACCCCCTCCTTTAAGTTTACCAATTTTCACTCTTTGAAAAGGTTAAATTTTCCAGTCTCCTTTTAGTCACCCTCCGTCCACCACCTCGATCTCCATACCAACATGTGTGGAATTTTCGCCGCCTACAAGCTGCCCGACGTGGCCGAGTACAAGACCCATGCGCTGCAACTGTCCAAGCGGATCCGACACCGAGGCCCCGACTGGTCCGGCAACACCTCCAAGAACTCGACCATCATTTGCCACGAGCGTCTGGCCATTGTTGGTCTGGACACTGGAGCTCAGCCCATCACCTCTCCCGACGAGAAGATCATTCTGGGCGTGAACGGCGAGATCTACAACCACCGAATTCTGCGAAAGGAGTTCCCCGACTACAAGTTCAAGACCCATTCCGACTGCGAGCCCATCATTCCTCTGTACGAGAAGTACGGCATTGATGCGCCCAAGAAGCTCGACGGTATGTTTGCGTTTGTGCTGTATGACTCGGAGAAGGACCGAATCATCGCCGCCCGAGACCCCATTGGAATCACCACCCTGTACATGGGCCGATCGTACAAGAACCCCCAGACGGTGTGGTTTGCGTCCGAGCTCAAGTGTCTGGTGGACGACTGTGACGAGATCAAGGCCTTCCCTCCCGGTCACGTGTACGACTCCGAGACGGACAAGATCACCCGGTACTTTGAGCCCTCCTGGTGGGACGGCGACAAGATCCCCACCAAGCGGGTCGACTACAAGGAGCTTCGAGAGGCTCTGGAGGCTGCTGTTCGAAAGCGGCTCATGTCCGAGGTTCCCTACGGTGTCCTGCTGTCTGGAGGTCTCGACTCGTCTCTCATTGCGTCTATTGCTGCTCGAGAGACCCGACGAGCTGCTCCTGAGAAGACTGTCAACCAGGATCTCGCTGGAGTTGACGAGCAGGGTCATCTGACCAACTCGTCCGGATCCCGACTCCACTCCTTCTCCGTGGGTCTTCCCGGCGCTCCCGATCTGCTGGCTGCTCAGAAGTGCGCCGAGTTTATTGGCACCATCCACCACGAGTACACCTTCACCGTGCAGGAGGGTCTGGACGCCCTGCGAGACGTCATCTACCACCTGGAGACCTTTGACGTGACCACCATCCGAGCCTCCACCCCCATGTACCTGCTGTCCCGAAAGATCAAGGCCGGAGGAGTCAAGATGGTGCTTTCTGGCGAGGGATCTGATGAAGTCTTCGGTGGCTACCTGTACTTTGGAGCTGCTCCCTCTCCCGAGGCCTTCCACACCGAGTGTGTGCAGCGAGTCAAGAACCTGCACTACGCCGACTGTCTGCGAGCCAACAAGTCGACCATGGCCTGGGGTCTGGAGGCCCGAGTGCCCTTCCTGGACAAGCAGTTCCTGGAGGTGGCCATGAACATTGACCCCCGGGACAAGATCATCGACAAGGACCACATTGAAAAGTACTCGATCCGAAAGGCCTTTGACGTGTCCGACGAGCCCGGAGCCGAGCCCTACCTGCCCGACGAGATTCTGTGGCGACAGAAGGAGCAGTTTTCCGACGGAGTTGGCTACTCGTGGATCGACGGTCTCAAGGACGCCGCCGAGGCCACCATCACCGACGAGCAGCTCAAGAACCCCAAGCCCCACTGGGGAGCCGACGTGCCCAAGACCAAGGAGGCCTACTGGTACCGATGCATGTTTGACGAGCTGTTCCCCCAGCCTGCTGCGGCCACCACCGTCATGCGATGGATTCCCAAGGCCGATTGGGGATGTGCTGAGGACCCTTCGGGACGGTACGTCAAGTCTCACGCTGCTCATAAGCAGTAGAGTGGCTGAGAGAGTGTGAGCGAAGCGAACACGAACGGACCGATGAGCCAGTGAGCTGCTTGCAGCGAGCTGGCGTATGTAATTACACATAAAATAACAATTGTAAACTCTGTGAATAGAGAACGAAGGAGTGAGCGTAGCGAGCGAGTGAGTGGACATACTGAACTATTTGATTAGTTTTGCTTCTGATAGGACTACAGCTAAACTGGAACAACCATCGGGGCGTTGAGATGGTCTCACGTCATGAGAGCAATTCTTCATCATCAGTTTGTTCTCTTCATACTGTACATACTTACTCTACACCGATACTGTTACGTAGCAAGTTCTCAATGTGGTCTAATCTCGAATCTATGTTGACTTCAATCACGCCTGATAATAAGTCAGAAAGCCTCAGGGAATGAAGTGAACGAATGGCTATGCCGTTGGTATCTGTTAAGTGTTTGTAACACACAGTCTTTGAGGATAGAGCTGTGAATAGAATGAGAAGAAGGGTATGAGCAATAAGCTGAGAGCAGACCTATGAGCCAGTGAGCTGCTTACAGCTGGCGGATGTAATTACATATAAAATAACAATTGTAAACTCTGTGAATAGAGAAAGAGGAGTGAGCATACGAGTGTGAGCGTAGCGAACACGAGAATGTGAACGGACCTGTAGTGAACATGGCCGTTAGTGAACGGACCTGTAGTGAACATGGCCGTTAGTGAACGGACCTGTAGTGAACATGGCCGTTAGTGAACGGACCTGTAGTGAACATGGCCGTTAGTGAACGAAGTGAACGAATGGCTTTGTGAACGTGTAACTAATCGAACTATGAGAAACTCGGTGAGTGGAGCCATAGGTAATGGATGGAGTGTGAGGTGTAGAATTACGTAAACAGCGTGAGACACTTGGCTATAATGGACACAAGCGGACCAGGCTCGCTCACTGGCGTATGAGGGTGAGTACAAGGGTAGATCTAAGTGTACTGCTTATTCGAAGTGTCTTAGATTTAAGATCACCAAGTCTAACTAACTTCAACAGACGGCTTATCGAAAAAGAAGCAATAGCTGTAGCACATCCCTTCTTGAGCTAACGTCTATTGAAGTAAGATCAGAGTTGACCTCTGGCTTTCAGGAATGGTCATACTGTACTATAGTTAGTGATGAACGAAATGAACAAATGGCTATGCGAACGTGTAATTAAAATCACAACCTGAAACGCTGTGAATGGAGGGTACAGCAGACGTTGAGTGCCTGAAGACTGCTGCTTGTAGTTATGCTTAATGGGGCTGATCACGACTCCCTTGTGTGATACTCAGAACTGTTCAGGCTATAGTTTGAGCTCTAGAGTCAAGCGAGAAAGGAGTTGTGTGAAATTCCAATCGTCGAAACACGTGAGAATAGAGCTGCAGATAGAATGAGAGCAGCCTAGGCCTTGGCACGAACAATGAGAAGCTGGCATAGTAAGATGACTACGGTATGTTACACTGTGGTAAACGGGCACGACTAATGAGAAGGCGTGGCGGATATGTGTACTGGTAGTCTGACAGTGGTGTTCAAAAGGTGTCTTCTTAGCCATCTCACAAGAGGAGAGATACCTGAGGGTATGCTCTGAGAAGTAGCGATCGTGTCTCTTCTGTTGCTTTGGTGACCGTCGAAGGATTCATTGTCGTGTTCATTGTCTGTTGAAACAAAGCCTGAAGACGAATGAGGACCACTGCAGAGTCTGAACCTGGTCTGCTGACGATATCGCTTGTCTCTGAGTTAAACTGGAGTCTGATTTTAACCGCTTTACCCCTCTTTGTTAATGTATAGCTCAACCAGAATTGGCATTTCCTTGAAACAAGTCAAGAGAATGACCTGCTGGTGTCTGTAGCTGTGAACCGCTTATTTCAATCAGTGCTTGAGTCATCTGGCTATCAGTCCTTGTCCGTTGGAGTGAACTAGAGACTTGCAGAGATGACGTTGATTTATCAGATGACTTGCACTTGTGATTTAATAATCTCCCTTCCTGTAGCCTCATATCTTTTTGAACTTCCTGTTTGAGTTCAATATGAGTGTGCATTTCTCATCTCAGACCAACCAATTAATATCTGACAGGTCCGCCTCCACTGGACACCCTCTACCCCAACTTGATAAAAAAGCGTCATCTCCGCTCATGACTGTTACCAGATAGTAGCCTGAAGCTAGCAGATTACAACGGTGAACTTCTGGTCGCCGTAGCATCATTGTGTCAGAAGTTAGAGGGGTTCTTCCTCGAGCCTAACCCCACCAATTACATGCCAAGTGTCGGGTGTCTTTCGTGTCGCATGACTAATAACTAGCAGAAGAGGATGTACAGTAGTTACGTATTGATTGTTACATAAAGACATTTGAAGTGTTCACAATAGCAGTCGCAAAGTTCCATATCTTTGAACCTCTACGATTTATCTGATCTGTCACTTGTCCGTCTCTGCTATGACACGTTCTCTTGGAGGTTCGGGTAAATACAGGAAGCAAGTGTGCTACCTGATTGAAACACTTGCTTCCTGTGTTTACCTGAAGACTTCAACGTCTCCAGAAGTTAGTGATCCAATAGTCTTCACAATGTTCAGGTCACAACCTTCTCAGTTCCTCTGCTCTCTGGACGCTGAAATTACTGCAATTGTAACGAGTTATCTACCACTTCTTTCTACTAATAATAATTCAATTCTCTCTAGTTTCCCTTTCATTTATTTACTGACCTCCAGAATTTCCATTTTTCTACTTTTTTCTCACAACTCCCAGAAGATCATAACACAGCCAATACAAGCTTAACTCGAGAACAAACTGGATATATCTGCTCTCCTGACGTCTATAAACGAACCCCTGCTTTCAGACACCCCAAATTCCTAAAATATTCCGCGGAATTTCGCGCCAGAATTTAGATATTAACAAACAGGGCTCCGAAGAAGCCACAAAATCCGGTCCCTTGGCCCAGTTGGTTAAGGCGTCGTGCTAATAAGAAATTAGCCTCTTTGCAACGCGAAGATCAGCAGTTCGATCCTGCTAGGGACCATTCTTTTTGTCCAAAAAGAGACTATCAACTCTCTGATTGGCTGCTTCGTTTGGCTCCATTTCTCTTCTTTCTCTGTATTCTCTTTTTTGGCACCTTTTCGCACTTTTCTCGACCATATGTCGTTTACTCTTGCACTTAAGATTTACTTCGTTTGAACTAAGTCTTAACTAAAACAGAAACAGTTACGAATCTTTTGATGAACACATACCCTGCGTCAATAGAAAGCAACAGAAACAGGATGAATTGATAACGTGTCAATATTCATCACCAGGAAACCTCAACCGATTTTTTTCAGTTCGTGTAAGTAAATTTTGACCTAATTGAACTTCTAGTTTAGCCTTTTATCCCAGAACCTAATTTATCAAAATTTGAACGAAACATCGAAAAAACCGCCTACAAAAATCAAACCACCCCTGCGCTTCGCTTGGGGTGGAAAAAGATTACAGCACCTAGGATTCTCGTATGGTCTCCCACTACAATACTAACTAGGCTCTCTGGTGCTTGACTATGGCTGATCGGACGGGAAGTCGTATTTTCACCAGGATATGGCCGTAACCAAACCTCCGCAACGGAGAATTGAACTCCGGTCCCCCGCGTGCTGGTGTAAACCTGACAGGCGGAAATTCTAGCCACTAAACTATTGCGGATTTTCGTTAAATTTTTGGAAAAGGTGGCCACTACTATCAAATGTCTGCTGACTAAGCCGAAAATTGCGAAATACCCCTCTGAGAGTGGTAACAAGGATATTAAAAATATATTTGAGATCTGTGGAATGCAAAAATCTTAGTTTAAAGCTGAAATCTACGTTATTGAGCTTTTGAGAGAACATCTAAATCTCAAACTGCAAAAATGTATTGACTACTCTGACCAACTATATGAAGCTAAAAAGTGGATAAATATCAAAAGGTGGTAAATGTCAGAGTGAGGAATCAATCCCAAGCCCTCATTTACTGCTCAGTGGCAGCAATAGTGAACTTGATGGGGTCCTTGCAAGCGTAGCCTCCGTTGAAGACGTAGACCACCTGTCCTCCATGAAGAGGGTCGTCCTTGGAGGTACAGGAGTAAAACTGGTTAGTTCCGTACGAGGCAAGCTCCTTGACGGTCTGGTCACCGTTGTAGGCCCATCCACCGCTGTTTCCGTCAAGAGGAGGAGCAGCATGGTCCAGAACCTCGAGTTTTCCAGTCTGAACATTGGCAAAGAGCTGACGAGGTTCCTGGCCCTCGGAGAGGACATTTGCCAGGGCGTTTCCGACGTCCTCGACCTTGAAGTACGAGTAGCCCTGTTCCAGGCCGTAGACCACGTCTCCTCCTCGGACCTGAAGAGGTTTCATGCCAAAAGCGCCCTGGCCAGGCATGATGGCATGGAGAGAGTAAGTGGGGTGCTCAGATCGCTTGACAGGAGCAGCGAGAGCGGCAGTAGCGGTAGTGAGAAGGGTGAGAGTGTTGAAGAGCATGTTGATGGAGTGAGGAAGTTGTGGTTGTAGTTGATGGAGAAGAATTGAGGGAAATGAGGTGTGTTATATAGATTTTTGTTTCTATTTTGGACCCTCAGGTGAGCTCGGGACTACTGCTCAAAATAGATCAGGGTCAATCGTCTCAAAATAGAAGCTCTCAATTGACTTTGATTAGTTCAGGAACGCCGTCTGCTTTTGGGTTTCGGTTAGCTAAAATTGGCATTGTTCATGCATGTGAGATGGCCAAATTTGTGAGCGATAGAGGCGCTAAATGAGAGAAAGAGTAGTAGCAGTTGATTCAGGAGGTAATTTTACCCGAGTAATCAATTTTTCTCAGCTCCACCTCTTCATTTGCTCATTTTACACCACTCTCTACTTTTCACCCCAACGTCCCCAAAGCTTAGTTATAAATAGCTGCATCAGGGTCTCTTGTTCCTGTGATGTCATAATATGGGGTCTGAGACATGGTCATGGGTGGAGGGGTGGTGGAAGTGATTGGCTGTCTTTGAAATAGTTCTTCAAAATCCTCACCTAAAGAAATGTGCCATTTTGTACATACTGAAGTGTTCCTGACAACTGGAGATCATACCAAAAGTTATAATAACTTCAATCACTGACAAATCACATAATACAATCTTCCTTCCCTGCAGATACCACTCTCTCTGCCCTGCAGCATCAGTCTCACTCTATGCGAGCAACATGATGTTGCAGAATGCACTGTAACGTCACCTACAGGGTTAGTTGAGGGCAAGTCTGAGTACCAGTATGTAGCCAATCGTAGGAAGTAGGGTAACATTGGGTGTCACAGGAAGATACCGAGCTCAAATGTGTAGTGGTGGGTAAGTGGCGCTATGGGATATCTTTCTAATAGAGGTCTAGTTTTACAGCCAGATTAAGCTATAGTGAGCTCGAAATTAAAAGCAGTTTTTTCTAGACTTCAGACTTGACCCGTTTGTGGTACAGTACATACCAAAATCATCAGAAAATGGAGTGGGATTCCATAGTAGCCGTGTATATGAGTGGCATTCTTACTTTATGAGTTGAATGATTTCTAATACTCCTGCAAATTAAAGCTATAAGCAACCCGAAAACTCGTTTTCTAATTTCGAAGCAATTTTTCCAAGCCCCGGATTTGACCCGTTCGTGGTATTAAAATGGTCACAAAAATGAGCTGAAAACGATCGTAGTAAACCGATCTTTATGGTGTTTCTAGAATCAATTGTATTTTCCTTCTAGTTTACAGTCAGATTTAAGCTATTGCTATTGTAAGCAGTTTTATAAAATCTCAGAATTTACGCGTTATTAGTATCAAAATGTTCAGGAGATGGGCCTGAGTTCAGAATAACTAGACGGAGATGCATGGTGCTTCTGGATGCTATTTCATTTGACTTCTGGCTATACCACAAATTTAAGCTATAGTCAACTACCCCGTTTCTAGAAGCAATTATTTGATGTCTCAAAATCTACCCGTTCGTGGTATGAAACTGATGAGGAAAACAAGCTGAGATTAGTGGTACTAGTCAACGGTGAGTGGGGCTTCGTATTTCACGTTTATTCAACCTCTAATTCGATAGCTAAATTTAGCTATAAGAGCGTTTTTTCAATTTGAAAGTAATTTCCCGAAACCTCAGAACTATCCTGTCATTGGTATCAAAATGATCAGCAGGATCGGCTCAACTTAACCGTGCTGGTTAGAGGCGACTGGTGCTTCCGGGTCATTACGAAATCAGCTCTCACTAATTAAGCTATAAGGAGTCGACTAGATTTTGGAGATTTTTTGTAAAAATTCAGATATAGGCCGTAAGTAGTATCAAAATGATCAGAAAAAGGCGCTGGTTTTCATGGTAACAACCACAGGTACACTGCGCTTCTGGTTACAAAATTATTTTTAAGCTATAATCACTTCACATTATTTTTTCAAGAATAGTTTAACTGCTTTAAGGGCGCATAATCCTGCATTATTTTGTAACGCTCAACCATTTGGAATCGTACCTCTCAGGCTAGGTTCATGCAAGCTGCAAAGTCTATTAGTGATTCATGACTGTCACAGAACCGAAGGACGAGATTTAAATTTCATGTAAACCACAGACCGAGCATCAAAGTTGATACTCTGTGAAAGATATGGGGCATTCAATAGTCATGAGCAGGAATTCCAAGTTTTTCTTTTTGTATTTGTGTAAGGAAACACACTTTCCTTACAATTTGATCTGTAATAGACAGACATTAGTTCTAGATTAGATGCTGTCGATCTTCACTACTTTCACGGAACATTCTGAGTTTTAGAAGCAGAGAAGGCAGAATCAGCAGGCTTCAATCCATTGCTACTGTTCACCTTCTTTTTGGCAATTATTATTATTCGCTACCTTTGTGTTCCCCACTTGTGCTTACGTTCCTGGTGGTGAGGTTTTGGGGCTTTTGGATTGGGTGGAATTAAGGGTGAGTTTTGGGGGTCTTATGTGCACATAATGAAGAGTATACGATGCTAGTGAAGTAAAGGGGCAACGATAATGGCATTTTCTCTAATCAGCTAGGCTCTAGGGATGTATATTGGGTGAGTTATGACGTCACTAAAGATGTGACTGAAATGAGAAAAATATGCACTTTTGAAGGTGATGGAAGCCCTTTGGAGCTGGGTTCGTATTAGATGAAATGTTTATTGCTGTGTTCTAAGTAGCTCCAAAGTAAGCTAGCTGAACTTCTTCAAGTATTGCTTGAGTCATGACTCTTTTTGAGCCACTCTGCGATCCCTACGGAATTGCGATTTTTAGAGCATTTGACGCCTTTTGAGTCGAACTTGTTTTTTTGCTTCGCCAAATTTGACCATCTCGCCGTGACCCAACTTTTGGGCTTCACTTTTTAACCATACTTTAGGTATAAGTCAAACATCACCACTTCAAGGTGGTGAGGTTTTGGATCATCTGATTGGGAGAATTAGGGGTGAGTTTTTGGGGTCATTTGTTGTCCAATCGAGAGGAACGCAGTGATATTAGATCAAAGACGCAAAAATGATGACAGTGTCTCTATTCAGCTAAGTGCTCGGGTGGAATCTGGATGAGTTACGACGTCACTACAGATGTGACTGCAATGGAAAGAAGATTCACCTTTGACGGTGTTGGAAGCAACCAATAGAATTGTAACTCATCTCGAAAGAAAGATATTTACCATCATGAGCTCTCATGCTGTCTACATTGATATATCTTACTACTTTCAAGCTCAACACTCCTACACTCTACTTTTATCATCATCAAATCCATTAACCTACAAATACAAAGACGCGCAGAAAATGATATCCCGCTTGATCCTCTCTTGAGCAGTCTCCATCTTGTCCTGAAGAGTCGCATCTCCAATAATCCGAGCCGCATTTCGCACTTCTCGACACACTTCATCGAGACGAGAAATGACTCGCACAATAATACCCTCCTGGACACTGGTGAGCTCGGAAATAGCCTCGAAAGTCATACCTCGTGCCCACTCGTAGACCACCTCAATGAGTCCAAACCGTCCTCGTTCCAGAAACTGCTGCTCGTCGGTCGTCATGATGACCTGTCTGTGCTCCAGAACGTCCGTCACGTGACCCACCAGCTGCTTGATTCGCTCCCGTCCTTTGTCCAGACGAGGTGTCACGGTGATGGGTTCTTCGACGTCCTTGGAGCCCTCGTAGACAAACGCCGAGAGTAAAGCCACAATCTCCTCGGGCTCGTAGTCGCCCAGGAAGTTGTCCAACACAAGCTCAGAAATGAACAGCTCGAAACCAGAGTTGATTTCGCACGCCACTCGGCCCTTGAGCAGCACAATGTTCTTGTCGTCGACGTAGTTGAGGTCCTTGAGCACCTGGACTCGCTGTTCGTAGTCAGGCAGCAGCTCGAGGTTCTGGTCACTCAGCGACTGCCGCAGGTCTGCAATCTTCTTGCGAATCTCGTACTCCTCGTATTCCTGCTTGAACGACTTGAGGAAGTCCGAATGCAGGTTCTTGACACAGGGGATCTGAGAGAACTCGATTTCGAGGTGGATCTTCTCCTGGCACTTTTGCTGCAGCTCCATGTCCTTGAGTCTGTCCCAGGAACACTCAGAAACACCAGCTGAACGTCTGCAGATCTTGTTGACGATCTGGAACGCCTCATCTACCGCCTGCTTGTCGTACCGAGCCACATCTCGCACATTGTTGATGATGTACTTGGAAATGAACACCAGATCGGGAATCTTGACCGAGTACATTTCCAGCTTGCCAGACGAGGGGATCAGAGGCTGCAGAATGAGTCTACAGTAGCCAGGTTGCTGGGGGAACAGGGGGAGAGTCGTAGACGCTCCAACACAAGGGAAGGCAAGGATGGAGGCAGTTTCGCCGATGACAGGTCGGGAAATGAAGCCAATCTTGCGACTGGAGCCGTCAGCTAGGTCGAAAATGACCACTCGTCCGACCTTAAAAATGTCCCGCATGTTGGCAATCTTGGGACCCTGCGTCATAATGTACTTTTGACACTCTCTGGCAGCAAGACCGATTCGAAGAACATCAGCCATGTAGGGATCACAGTCAGGGTAAGGGACCTTTTCCAGCTTGGACAGAAGCGTTTCGTTGGATTTGACTGACGCCTCGTGTTCAGGAAGAAGCAGCTGGTTGGCGTTCTCGGAGAACGACCGTTTGATCATCTCCTCGACCTTCAAGGCTTCGATTCGCAGCAGGTTGAGAATCATGTTGTAGGTAAGTCGGAACTGCGACTTGAGACGCGTGGGCTGACCCAGCATCATCTCCTTGAGCTGGTCCAGAGGCGTCACCTCGCCAGGCACCATGATGATCACCGTTCCTGTCTTGTCCAGACCTCGTCGACCTGCTCGTCCTGCCATCTGCGTGTATTCTCCAGGAAGAAGCGTTCTGAAAGTCGTTCCATCGTGCTTTCTGGTTCCTGCAAAAACGACTGTTCGCGTGGGCAGGTTGAGACCCATAGCAAACGTTTCTGTCGCAAACAGGACTCGAACCAAGGATCTGGCAAACAGAATCTCAACCACTTCCTTGACAATAGGCAGAAGACCAGCATGGTGCACAGCAATACCACGTGACAGGTACTCGCGCATCTGCAGAATCTGGGGCAGGTTTCTGTCGGCCTGCGAAAGCCGGGTCACAGCCTTATCGAAGAACATGTGAATCTCCGACTTTTCCTTCTGGTTGCAGAAATCCAGACCCTGCAGGTACCCCGCAAACTGCTCGCACATTTTTCGCGAAAAGACAAAGACGCACATGGGATGGAGTTTGAGCGCATGCAGCTTGTTGACCATCTGGACGAAATCGGACTTGGAGGGCATAGTCGCAGATTTCTGCTGTTTGGGCGTGATCTGAGAAGATCCACCCCGAGCTCCTCCGCGTCCTCCACGTGCTCCACCTCTGGCACCACCTCGAGCATTGTTTCCACCTCGTCCTGCAGCTCCTCCTCGTCCTTGACCTCCAGCAGCACCTCCTCTTCCGGCAGCAGGAGTAGTCGAACCTCCGCTCATAATCTCCTTGGCCTTGTTGTAGCCGCCAATCAGGAACTGTTTCTTCTCGTCCACCACCTCGATCATCTGGTTTTTGCACCAGAGGTAGTTGACCAGGGGGACAGGTCGTTTAGGAGTACTAATGACATAAATGTCCTTCTGTTTCGTTCGACCCACCCAGTTGGCAAATTCAAACGTGTTGGGGACAGTGGCAGACAGAAGAATGAACTTGACATGTTCAGGAAGCATGATGATGACTTCTTCCCAGACGACTCCTCGATCGGCATCGTTGACGTAATGAACCTCGTCGAAAATAACAAACTCCACGTCTCTGATCAAGTCAGCTCCTCGGTACAGCATAGATCGCAGAATCTCGGTCGTCATGATCAACGACGACGCCTCAGGGTTGATTTGCACGTCTCCAGTGAGAATTCCCACGTCGTCAAAAGTGTGCTTGAAATCTCGAAACTTTTGGTTAGACAGAGCCTTGATAGGAGAGGTGTAGATCGCCTTGGTCATGTTCCGCTGGGCCATGGCAATGGCGTACTCTGCAATGACGGTTTTTCCAGCAGAAGTGTGAGCAGCCACAAAAACAGAGTCTCCTTGTTCCAGGTGGTAAACAGCCTCCTTTTGGAAGGTATCCAGCTCAAAGGGGAACTCACGTGCCATCTGGGGCACGAGTTCGTGGAAGTTGGTGATTTCCTTGTTCACATTAACCACATGGGCCCAATCCTTGGCTTTTTGAGCAGTATTGAACGAAGTCTGAGCACGGCCAAAAGTAATGTCATTCGGCAACAAATCGTCAATCGAGTGCTTCTCGCCTTCGTTGACAAGATCCAGATTACTAATCTGCTCGGATAGTTCGCCTACTAGTCCCGAATCGGCTCCGTTGTTGCCCGAAGTCGATTCTTCGTCTCGCTCGTCTTTGGCAAGCGCTCCCAGCTCGGAATCAGCTTCAGCCACCGATCCAACGATATCCAGCCCTCGGTCAAACCCCGGAGGCACGTCAAACAGACCGTTGGCGTCTCTGTGCAACAATTGGCCCTGTTCTTGCTTCTCAGCCAGATCCACTCCTCCAGGCGCAAAAGGCATGAATCCAGACCGGCCTCGCACGAAATCGAGTTTCGATCCGGCAGCTCGGTTCACAGACATGCTGTTTTTGTTGTTCAAGTCGCCACCACTCACAGTACACTCTTTGTACCCCGTAATGTGACCGTTGATTCCCAGACGGTCAAACTGCACATCGGTACGTACAGAAGCCTCAGGAAGACCGTATAAAGCAGGCGCAAACTCCACCAGCTTGTCCACGTGGAAATCTTCGTTGATGTACTTGAGCCACGTCTGCGAAAGCTGCGGTTTGGGCGTCAGAAACGAGTTGCTGAGCTGCTCTTGGGTCTCCTGCTGAGTCAGAGCGCTGGAAACCCAACTGGAGGTCCGCAAAGGGTCGTATTCGAAATCGGAGTCCGTAGAGCCTGCCTTTGTGGCAGTCTTGGCCCGTACAGACGATAAAATGTCGCAGATCGGGTCACTCATGGTGTAATAATTGGGGTGAAATGCTAAGGCGGAGATGCAATGATACACTTTTGCTGTATGCGCTGGGTTAGGGTACCGGTAGGCAAGAGTGATACAGGCAGATGTGACACAGATGAGCTCGTTGTGGTAGTTTACTAGGTTGGTTTATTTGTGAGCTTTCATTTCATTGCATTTGAGTGATTGTCTTGGGTGACTTCAATACTGTAAGATCATGTATTTAAGGTGGAGTGTTGTTGTTCTGATAAGCTGTGCTTAGTCATGACAGAGTGGGTGAATATTTGGATCAATAAAAATGGAAGAAGAAGGAGAAGTGGTTTGTCGTGCTTTAAGTTGCAGTTCAGCTTAATTGACATGCTTTTCATAGATTTCAAAAGCTGATTGAGCTCAGAGATAGTAGTCCTGTCCACCCTCTACTCTACTTAACATAAGCCAACTGGCTTAGTTGGGATAACAGATAGCCTCCAGCTGGTCCAATAATGGACCGATCTCAATTCTGAAAATACCATTCATTTCAGAATATATGGGTTAGTATGCTGGTATTTTCAAATCTCAATTTTCTTCAATATTGCAAAATTCTGACTGACCCCTTCTGTCACTCAATCCATGTCCATCCTATTAGAAGCTCCCAAGACAAGTCCTCACAGTGCACTTCATGAACTTGAATATCCATCAAAAATGCAGAAAAGCGGTCATCACGTGACCCGAAATCATCATCACATGCATCCTGCTCCACACTCGTCACTTCTGTAGACCTCCAACTTCCTCTCTCACTCACGAGTGATTACGTAATGCTTACATAAGCCAATTCTCAATAATGAGATTTGAGCCCAGAAATTTTGGCAGGCGCATATAAAGCCACCGAATTAGCTTTTCCACATTCAAATCACTCTCCCACCTCCTCCCACCACATCAGATCATATATCCCTCCTCGCAGTTAGACTCCGCTTACATAAGTAAAATAAGGTTTGGAGAACAGGTCAGCTTGAAAATCTCGAAAAAAAACAGACACCGATAATTATGAGGGTTGTAGAACTGATAGAGATGAAATAAAACGTGGAATATGTTCAAAAAGGTATACTTATCCACCCCTTTATTCCAAACCTTAATCTATCCACTCCTCACGGCACATCTTTCACTCCGCCTCACGTGACTTGGGATCAAATTTTAAGTGTGCAAAATTCACACCTCTGCTCCACAACAACTGCACAACATGTCGAACCCCATTGCTACGGGCTTTGCGAGCCGACTCGGAGGCGTGCGGTTTTACCGGGTGAAGGTGGCGCACCACGAGCGCGGCAAGACCCGGTTCCCCATGAAACAGGTCCAGGGCAAGACGCTGCTGCGGCTCCAGTTTGAGGACTGGAAGGGCAAGCGAAACATGAAGGGCGATGCCATCAACAACAAGTACTTTTACCCTGCCAAGCACCACGTGCCCAGCTACATTCGTCCGCGGGAGGACAACGGCAACCCCAACCGAGACGATCTCACTGTTCCTGAGCCCTCTCGAGTGGATCCGTTTGTGCCTTTTCCCGAGAACCCCTACTCTCGAACCAACACGGTGATTCCCGAGTCTGTACGGGAGCACATTGTCAAGGACGTGACTGTCAACCAGCTGTCGCTGGAGGACGTGTCCGTCAAGTATGGCATCCAGCTGGTGCGAGTGCGAGCTCTGTTGAAGCTCAACAAGGTCAGAGACTCTTTCAAGTGTGATGTGAGTATGATAGAATGAGGGGGATGAGATGGATGTTAAGGAAGAAGGACAGTCGGTTTTTTGAAGGACTGGTGGAACTGTGTTAGAAGGATTGTACTAGAAATGTCACCAAGACATCACCTTGGAGGTCATCAATGATTGGTTGATGGTCTTCTAGGTGGTGTTTTGATGGCTTTTTAGGTGTTCCGTTTGGAGTTGTCTTTGGGAGTTCTATGTGACTTGTAAGAGGACAAGTCAAGGTGTTGGGAGTGACCTTCTTTATAGCCTAGTGCTGGGACGTGACACTCTGAATGAAAGGACATTTGGGGCATACCCAATAATGACACTTGGGGCATATCAAGAGGAGGCAAATTAAGGACACTTGAAGGACACTCAGATGAGGCATACTTAGGACACTTGAGTAACGAATTCTAGTGTTACTTGCACAAATGTGATTACTCGTGTGCTATTTATGTCTTGTCAAATGTCTTGAAGTGTCTTTATGTGTCTTTATGTGTCTCATGTGTCTCTTCAATGTGTTGTCCAGTCTCATTATTCAGAGTTCTATTTTGGTGTGCTTGAAGTGCCCTCAAAGTGACCCTATGTTATGAGTTTCAGAGCGCTTGAGTGTTCAGATCTTGGGCTTTAAGCAAGTGTTTGAGAACTGTTTTATCCCTTATTTTCACCCAGTGATCATGATACCCTCGATTTCAGTCTTTGATTTCCCATCTCCTCATCCACCTCCGGCTAAAATGATGAATTAACAAAAATTCGATTAGTCTTGAAGACACCTACATGGTTAGAAATTTGCAATTTCTGATAGCTGGAGGAGGTTGAGTGAAGATGGTTTGATTGCTGAGAGTGGGTGGTATTGCACTGTATTGATTCTCATGGGATACTCCTTACCCTATAGGAGAGGTGTATGTCATGAGAACAGAGGACACCAGATCACTTTACACTTGGTCTTGAACACTGAACAGATGAAGACTGAATAGACGAACACCTGACGATCGTACCTTGAACACTTGGAGTACCGATGAAGTCTTGGGTGACTTCAAACACTTCCAAACACTTCCCAAACTTCTACCGTCTACCAATGGATATCGTCGTTCGTGACCTACGGCCACTCACTCCTACAGATTGATGTTGTCCGTTCGTGACCTTCGGCCACTCACTTCCGTACTAACCCAGCCCAAATACAAGAGCGATCTCAACAAGTACTCCACGTCCATCATGGAGATGCTTCCCCGACTGCGAACCAACTACACCTTCAACGACGCCTCAGAGAAGCAGGAGGAGCGGGTCTACTTTGCCAAGCAGCAGGGCCAGCAGAACTTGTCCGAAGTTCCCGTTCCCTCGGCTACCCGAGGCTCTCGATTCATGACTCTGGCCGAGTCTGAGCCATTTGGCCCTGTTGAGGCTGCCAAGCTGCTGGATCTGCCTCCTGCCGCCGACGTTCTGGAATCTCTGCAGCACGTGGTGTCGGACCACTCGGAGAAGGCCGAGATCGAGCTGCAGAAGGCCAAGGAGCGAGGCGACGTGTTCGAGGTGGTCAACAAGACCGGCGCCAAGCCCAACGGAGTGGTGTTCCGGTTCCAGAAGGCCAAGGTCGGCAAGGTCGGCCACCGATACGGCGCCTACAAGGACGACCGAAAGAAGGACAGAAAGGTGGTGTACGACCGACTGGGCAACCGCCAGTGGGCCAACTAATTGTAAATAGTGGTCGCAAGACTAAAATGTTATGACAGATGAAGTGAGACAGGAGAGTGTAGAGGCGGAGTAGAGGAAGGAGACATAGATAGGAGATCGAGAGTTGTCGATTGATATGCTGATTGTCTATGAAAGACTGGGTTTTGTGGTTTTGATCAAGACTCTTGTATCTGGCTCCAAGTATATTTTCAGGTAACTCTCTCGAAAGTACAGAACTTGAGCTACAGATGTCTCGTGAGTAAATTAACAGGTTGGATGGATTCAGGAGATCTGGGGATTTCATTTGATATGCCGATTGCCCCTGAAAGAATGGATATTGTGAATTTTATTGAGACTCTTGTATCTGGCCTCAAGTCTATTTTCAAGTACAGGTAGCTCTCTTGAAAGTACACAACTGCAGGTGTCCCATGAGTAAAACAACCGGATAGATGGATTTAGGAGATCAAGAGCTGTCGATCGATATGCTGATTGCCTATATAGCGTTGGGTCGTGTGGTTTTGGTCACAACTCTTTTATCAGACTCTCAACATATTCCAGTGTTATTGTCTCGAAAATATGGAACTTGGGCTACTGACACTATAGAGAAACATGATGTAGATGGATGGATTCAGGAGATCAAGGGCTGTCATTAGATATGCTGATTGCCTCTGAAATAATGGATATCGTTGTCTTTACCATGACTCTTGTATCTGGCTCCAAGTATTTTTCAGGTAGCTCTCTTGAAAGTACACAACTTGAGCTACAAATGTCTCATAAGTAGTATGAGTGGATAGATGGCTTTCATTTGATATGCTGAATGCCTACATACCATGTCCTTTTAAGAATCCCATCAAGAACTTTGTAATTATCAGACCAAGAGCATTTCCCATGAAGTTCTCTCAAGGTGCAAAACTTGAGCTGCAATCATTATAGAGAAATATCACAAACGTTGTTGGCACCAGGAGATCAGCAGGTTTCGATTGAT
The DNA here is from genome assembly GCA_001600195.1 of Yarrowia keelungensis. Classification (NCBI taxonomy): domain Eukaryota; kingdom Fungi; phylum Ascomycota; class Dipodascomycetes; order Dipodascales; genus Yarrowia; species Yarrowia keelungensis. Next base: position 795,360 of record BCJD01000008.1, on the reverse strand, counting down.
ATGCTTATCGTCCATAATATATATAAATCCGATATCTGTACGTCGTTGAGGTCCAATTTGCTAGGCTCTGAAATTATGATGTCGAATAACTCCACCAAAAAGCTCTACCGAGGTACATGAACTACACGGCTGTATTGGGGAGAAGTGGGGCTTTCGATTGATATACTGAAAGCCTATGCATCTCCAATGAGAGTCATTTGAGTCAGTTGTTTGAGTTGTGCTTCAAGTCATCTCCAACTGAAACTTGGGAGAGAGATTTTTCAGCACCCTAAACTATTTACTCAAGTAAAAGCCTCAATTAATACTTACAGCTTACTTGGGGAAGATCATCAGTGACCGTACAGTCGGCCCTACTCGATTGATAAAGAAACAAAGAATAGCAAGTGCGCTATAAAACGACAATCTACCAACACTGATACACTTTAACTGCAACTTTCTATACGATTCGGTCGTCAACATGCGTTCTAGCGGAAGGTGACACCAATATCCTACTTAGGCTTTAGTTAGAGTATAACCTTGAGAAAAATAGCAATAGATGAGAGCTATGAGATGTAATAAAAGAGGTGTTTATATGATATACGTGAGTGTAGAGAGTAGCAGCGATGGAATTGATACCAGACTGTTTCCATAGAAACATATCTATCTCTCAAGTCTCAATTTCGTTTCTTGCTCACCTCCAATCCATCTCCACCACTGTCTCACTTCAACCCACCTCTATCTTCACACAAAGAGATCCAGGTACGTATTTCTTAGCGCCCACGGTATTCTCAGGTCATTAGCTCTTGGTAGTTTATTAGTCTCATCCAAGAGGGGAATGAAGTGGGGGAGTGGAGGGAAGATTGATTTAGAAGATTGGTTTCAGATTGAAGGACATAGAAGTACAGTAGGTGAATTGTTCGTCAGTTACTATGTCGTTCTTCGCCGATAACACCCCACGACGTTCATATCTCAACGTCTACGTCCAAAGAAAAAGCACAGACTGATTTACATCTGAGTCGTCGCACGTTGCACTCGCCCATTGCACTCGCCCAATTCACTCAACCTAAGTGGGAAGAGAGTCGACGATCATTTAAGAATGTGCTGATAATAGATGAGCTTTAGATGGGGCTCTGGAATGGTGTTCTGAGATGCTCAAGTAAAGTACTCAATTGACTAACTATACTAGTTCAATTGTCCTAACCAACAGATCCTGACATACGAGATACATTCCCACCCATTTCTCTCAGCAACTCATCCAAGATGCAGCAGATGCGCTATCGGATTAGGCAGCCGATCGCTTCTATTTCCGTTAGATGATCACTCTATTTCTATTAGGCGATCACTAATTTTCCCCGGAGCGACCCCACGTGCAACTAAGCTCTGGGTGGTGAGACAGATGAGAATTGGATGGTAGATGGATATGTGTCAATTGGGTGGGTGAAATCTTCCACTCAGTACCTGCTTAGTCATCATTGGCAAACAACAATATCTCCCCCGTCTTCACCGTTGCCAAGCACATGTTCAACGCATTGGCATCAGCGATAAGCCGCAAGTCTAATTAGCTCGAGAACCTTGTCCTGAACGCCCGGCAGATTGGAACCTTGTCATGCCCGTATCCCAGGCCAATGCCATGAGAGAATTGGACGGTGTGCTACACAATGGGTGACATATAAAGCCCTAACACTTCGTAGCCCTCGTAGCCCATCATCAAACACATTTCTTGCCATGGTCAACCTCCTGGAAATCTCTACCGGTCTTATTGCTGCGGCTGGTCTGGCCAAGCGGGCCAACTCCACCAACTCCACTTCGCACCACATTGAGGTCCCCAATCTTGGCAACGATGCTCTCCTTGAGTGGGGTTTCAACGAGGCCCAGAAGATCTTCAACACCTCGGCGTCCAACTGCACCAAGTGTCAGCAGGGCATCAATCTCGGCAAGTACATCACGCTCAAGGCCCCCACGGTGACCCCCAACCTGCTGGTCAAGCTCTGCAACTTCTACAAGTGGCAGGACGACTGCGACACCTGGCAGGGCACTGACATCACCAAGGGCAACCCCGGCAAGCACCTGTCGCAGGTGTTCACTCTGATGGACGCCTTTGGCCTTGACGGTCAGAACCTGTGTTACTGGCACGCAGACAATACCTGTGATGCTGCTCCTGTGCCTGAACCCGATCTCTCCTCCTGGTGGCCCGAGAAGCCCAAGAACCCTCCCAAGATCGAGTCGTCCTACAACGAGACCTTCAACGTGGTCCACCTGTCCGACTTCCACCTCGATCTGCGGTACCTGCCTGGCCAGGAGGCCTGGTGTGACGCCTACATGTGCTGCACTGTTGAATCGCACAACAAGAAGGCGCTTGCTGCTGGTCTCAACCACACTGTTCAGCCTGCCCAGAAACTCGGTTCCTACCACTGTGACGCTCCCGATTCGCTTGTTGAGGACTCGATGAAGTCCGTTGGCGCTCTGGCCCACGCTCGAGACTTTGAATTTGGAATCTTCACCGGCGACATGGTCTCCCACGATCTGCAGGACTGGCTCTCGTTTGCACACACCTACCAGTCCGAGGAGGAGGTGTACTACCTGATGAAGAAGTACCTGGGCGACATCCCCATGTACCCCACCTTTGGCAACCACGACTCGTACCCGTACTCGCAGCTGGCCCAGAACTCGTCTGGTTTCGCAGGCGACTTTTCCTGGAACGCCGAGCTGTCTGCCAAGCTGTGGAAGGACTTTGGCTGGATCAACGAGACCACCGAGGCCCAGGCTGAGCATACTTACGGTTCTTTTGCCGTCACCACCAAGCGAGGTCTGCGAGTCATCTCCATCGACTCCAACTTCTGGTACGGCGACAACTACTACAACTTCTGGAACATTTCGCAGCCCGATCTGTCCGGCACCTTCAAGTGGCTGGTTGGCGAGCTTCTGCAGTGCGAACAGCAGGGCCAAAAAGCGTGGATCATGGCCCACGTGCCCTCGCAGGAGATGGCCGCCGTTCCCTGGACGACCGAGGTGTTCCGACAGGTGATTCGACGGTTCTCGCCTCACGTGATTGCCGCCAACTTCTTCGGACACACCCATGCCGACCAGTTCAACGTCTTCTACGAGGAAAACAACAAGTGGACCGAGGACTCTGCCATTTCCGTCGGCTGGATCACCCAGTCTGTCACCCCCATTGACACCTACAACCCCGCGTGGAGATACTACGAGGTCGACTCCAAAACGTTCGAGATCATGAACTCCAAGAACTACTACTCTCCCTTGAACGAGACCTATGACTACGATCTCAACAAGTACAAGAACGAGACCGTCGGCAACTTCACCTACAAGGTGTACGAGCCCCAGACCCCCAAGCAGATGACCTGGAGATGGGAGTACTCTGCTCGAACTGCCTATGATCCTAACAACACCTGGCCTGATAACGCCCCTCTCAACGCCACTTTCTGGCACAGAGCCGCCAAGGGCATTATTGAGAACCCTTCCCAGAACCAGCTCTATTACGATCACTACTACCGAAAGTCGCCTTACACTCAGCAGGGATGTGACAAGAAGTGTCTTCAGGAGACGTACTGTTCGTTTGTGGGAGGTTCTCAGGGAGAGAGAACCGAGTGTCTGAAGCTGAAGGAGCTGCCTAAGTTGTAAGTTCAAAGAGCGAAGCGATTTGAACTTGGGGACGCTTTGGTGTAAATAGAAAACGTTAGAAAGTAATACATTTAGATTCTGTGGTAAGGGGGGAGTTGACCAGAATGGGATTTGGGTGTGTGTGTAGCAGTTTGTGAACTCTAGGGTGGAATATTTCGTCTTTTGGGCAAAGGGTGACACATATCTTTTTCCCGGTATCTCAGAGAAATATCAATTTTCTCATCTTCCTGGGATGGGTGGAACCATGAGGGTATCACAGAACTGTTGAGAAAAGGTCTTTAACCTCGTCCTTCAACTCTCTGTGTTTGTATCTCCTCATTTGAACTCACGGTATCAATTCTCCTCCATCTTGGTATCTCAGAGAAATATCACTTTAGTCATCTTTCCTTCTTAGACAAAATGACACTGGTATCACAGAGCTTTCCAGAGCCCCTCTTTAATCTCATTTTCCATCTTGCAACCTCACTTCCTTCCTCCCCCCCTCTGCTACTTATACCGTCCATCTTCCACCACCAAGGTTCCTGGAAGGGTTATGGAGTTAGATTCGGAAGGCGTGTGGGAGAAAGAACAGTCTCAGAAAAGATAATGTGATTATACCGCACGGAATTTGCTTTGTGGTTCTTTTGAGATGAACGGTGGCGTTTTTGAAGACATTTTATTGCTGGTGCCTTGGTCAAGAAGAGAAGTCTTAAGACATCGACAAATGGAAGCAATGAAACATAAAGCTGAATATTAGACGAAAGTATAGGCGTACAAGTGTACTGCAAAACAGCTCCAAAGCTGATTCATTAACATTTGGTGTTTTTATCTCGCATTCCATGTGTGCTTACGTAATCACAACATCATCCAAAGCACCTCAAAAACACTTCCAAAACGCACAAATGAGCTGATTATGGTTCATGCATCTGGTATGAAGCCAAATTTACACCCACAAACCTTTCCTTCAGATTTGCTATCGCCTCCATTAGCTTACATAAGCATGACTAAGCATGATTACATAAGCTTCGTGTTTACCCGCTTACATAATCCAATGACTAAGCAGCACTGCCCCTTTTTATCATAAAAACACACCTTTGGAAAAATCCCCTCGTTCGTCAATTCACTCACAAACGGCACAGCAAGCTGGGAGTGTCTCATAGCAAGGATACATTCCACGACGCTGGGTGTCTTAAAAACCGAATTTGAGTATTGATGCGAGTGTCTTAATTTTGAGTAAATTTGGGGATTATTAAAGTAACAATAATTGGTAAATAATGTGGACTAAAAGATGGGCAAAATAGGGTAAAATTACGGTCACGCTCTTTTGAAAGAGGAGAAATGCCACCGAACTGGCACGTATTGTTTCGTATTTATCTCTCGCTTGTCGTATTTAGATCTATTTTTAGCCAATTTTTGCGTGTTATTGAAGCCAGCTTCGTATTTGCAACTCTATACGGCTGCTAAAGGCTTGAGTGGGTCCTTATAGAAAAGCGGCTGAAAGGGTCTAAGGTGGTGGGGTGAAGGGAAGAGGGGTGTGATGTGAAAAAGCAGTTCAGGAGTTCAGTAGGTGTTCTGTCTTGAAGGCAGCATTTTTCCTACATTTCCCCTGATTTTTCTTGTATTTTCTTCATTTTTTTTTTTCGCTCATTTTCAGGAAAATACCTCTCATGCGGTGCTAATGCGCATTCGATAAGGTTGATCTGAGGAAGGGTGAGACAGATGGAGACGTGTTTGGTAGTGTGCTTTCGCGTAAACGAGATAAAGAGACGATGGAGCGACTGAGAGGAGGAATTCTCCAACTAGAGCAGTTTTCGGAAGAATTTTCCTGTTTTTTTAAGTGCATTATTATTGCTTTTTTCACCTACCGCATCTTACTTAATTTCTCAAGTAAGCTTAAGTAATTGACACGAAAGGCCAAGACGTGTCACACGCGTAGATCTGGAGATGGAGATAAACGGGAGAAGCTGGGGGCTATTCTGGGCGCCATTAGTGCCCTTCTAGCTCAGTTAGTCTCTAAGACATGTACAAGGGCCAAGTTAAGCCGCTTGAAGGGGTATAGAGTAACCTTGAGGGAAATGAAAAGAAGAGTTTTTGGGGACATTTTTGCTAGACAGCATACCGATATTGTTGTATGTTCGTGTTTGTCGCGTCGCAGGGATCATTTTGGTACCCTCATCTCCCCTCCAGCTCGTGTTCGTCACGCACACGCTAAAAACGCCAATATCCAATCCCAATGCGGCCATTTTTTCCTCTGCACCTTCTTATCTGCCCTGAACTCTGTGTTTATGAAAGAAGAAAAAGGTGAGAAAAGGGTGAAAATGGAGAAAAAATTGGAATAAAATAAAAGAAATATAGAAAAAATCAGAGACCCGATAGATACATCAATTAGACCATTGAAATAATGTCACCACAGCTCACCACAACCACTCCCCCTCTTTTTCTAAATCCCCCCCAATATCACCTCGGATAAACCTACTGCAGCTGTAAATAGCAAGTGGTGATGTTACCGAAGAGTGCATGTGTGAGAAGCAAAAAAAAGAAAACGGCATACAAGTGTCTACCGACAAGGCATGTATAGCATAGAGTAGGTACAAAAAAGCGAAAATCTGCAATTTCGTCTGCTGGACATGCCTCAGACGACAACCACGCTCTTTGTTAGCGCTCAGACTAGCGTGTAAATTTGCTTTGCGGCAGGCCGTTGTATGCCACTAGCCTTCACCCCTTAATATTAGCTGCCTCTGTAGGAAACGGGAATATAAGGAAAAAAAAAACGAAAAAACGCGGGAAAAAAGAAAACAACGCTAAGGTGGCTAAAAAGGTAGCGTTTTTGGTGGAAATCGGAAATGCAGTCTAAAAAAATTTGACCCAGCAACGTCTTATATCTTGCTGAGTATTGCCACATTTGCCACTGACTCAAGTCTCTACCACTCTGTTCTCATCTCTGATCAGAGTCTGCAATCCATCGAGTCTAAAACCTTAAATAAAAGGTGTGACACTTGTTGCAGCGTGATACCTGTCCTTTCACAACTACACTCTCATTTCTCTCTCAGCGACCATGGCGATCCCCCGAAGAGTCACCCGGCTGATCGTGGTAGCCCTGGTGCTCGGCGGCCTGTTGCATCTGCTGTTTGCCGGCGGAATCGGCCGCAAACGCTACGCTTTTACTAACGACACAAACACACCCTCGCACACAAACGACCCAGAAAAGCCCCAGGAACCACAATACGCGGTCGACAACGTCATCACGGAGCCGGACACGTCACATCTGGAGCTGACGCCGCCCGAGCGACAGGAGCTGGAAAAACAGGCGCACGAGGAGGTGACGCAGGAGGAAAAGGAGGAGACGCTCAACAAGCAGCTGGACACGGCCGAACACAAGCTGTACGCGCGGGCGTTCTCGGCCTTCTACGACCAGCGTCCGCAGCGGCTGGACATCCCAAAGTTCGACCAGTACGGCGAGCTGGGCAAGTTTGACGAGGGCAAGCTGCGGAGCCAGAAGCTGACGGAGGACCGGCTGCGGCAGTTTCTGCAAATCGAGCCGAAACACGTGGAGCAGATGGCCGAGCTGGACACAAACCTGGTGGCCGAGCTGGACCGGGTGCTGGAGGACTTTGGCGACTTGACAAAGATCTACAAGGGCACCGGCATCGCCATTGTCGCCGGAGCGCGGTTCATGCCCATCGTGACCAACTCGCTGCGCATGCTGCGGCGCACGGGCTGCACGCTCCCCGTGGAGGTCTTCCTGGCCAACCAGGAGGAGTACGAGGTGCAGCTGTGCGAGGAGGTGTTCCCGGCGCTGGGGGCCGAGTGCCGGGTGTTGCCCGACGTGCTGGGCAAGGCGGCGCTGCGCAACTTCCCGCTCAAGGGCTACCAGTTCAAGATTCTGTCGGCCCTGGCGTCGTCGTTCGAGCACGTGCTGCTGCTGGACGCGGACAACATTGCCATCAAGGACCCCTCGGTCGTGTTCAAGTCCGAGGTGTACAAAAAGTACGGCTACATTCTGTGGCCGGACTACTGGGAGCGGTCGACGCATCCCGAGTTTTTCACCATTGCCGGTACGAAGCTCGGGGGACTGCGGGAGGACATGAAGAAGGGCAACGAGGAGGACAACGAGCCGCCCAAGCTCGCGGACCAGATCAACTCCATGCCCAACCCGTCGACCGAGTCCGGCCAGGTCTTTGTCAACAAGAAGGACAAGTTCAAGGCCCTGCTGCTGGCCACCTACTACAATCTCAACGGCCCGCGGTACTACTATCCTCTGTTCTCGCAGGGCATGATGGGTGAGGGCGACAAGGAGACGTTCCTGGCTGCCGCCGTGGTGCTCAAGGAGCCCGTCTACCAGGTCCCTCGTCACGTGCAGGCGATCGGACGGTGGTACAGAGACTCGTTCCATGGAGCCGCCATGCTGCAGTTTGACCCGATCAAGACGTATCAGCTGTACGGCAAGGCTGCACGTGGCGAGATTGACGAGGAGACGCGCAACAAGCTCGTGGAGAAGGAAGGAATGTTCATGCACACAAACTTCCCCAAGATGAACCCGCGCGAGCTGCTGGACAAGAATTTGCTGAAGGACGACGAGGGCAACCGGTTCCGGGCGTTTGGTCCTCGAACGGGACTGAACGGTTTCTTGCCGACACGTGACCTTGAGCTCGAAATCTGGCAGGAGGCCGAGTGGATGACGTGCCGGGATATCAAGTTTGCCAACTGGAAGGGCGCGGACCGCGAAAAGCTGTGTTCCGAGGTGGCCGACCAGGTGGACTTCATGCTGTCGACCACCGACAAGTAATATACAGGACATTGGAGAAAAGAGGAGGATTGAAAAACAAAAGACAACGGTGCATAGGATGATTTGGGTAATAATAGATTATTGAGAGGATGTGGAGGTGGGGTGGGTGGTGAGAGGTGTAGAGGAAGGGTGTGGGGGTGGAGAAAGGCGTAGAGTAGGGGTGTAGAGATGGGGTGTTGATAAAAGGGTAGTGTGGAGAGAGGACAAGAGAGGAGAAAAAGAGGTGTAGAGGGGAGACACGAGAGCAGATATCTGGATAAGGAAGAGGTTGTAGACAGGAGAAGAGCGTATACTGACACTACTGGTGCTGTACCATTAGAAGCTTACAGCACCTGTCAACAGGATGGAACACCCAGGAAGCACATTTAGAACTGATATGTTGTAGCATTCACTCTGACTTGCCTCGTTTTGTGACGGAATAATGACTGCTCATCAATTGGTCTTGATCATGATGTAGACGGTTTACCTATCCAGTGTCTGGAGACAATTGTCTATACGTCTTAAGAGTAAGAGGATGTACAGTATGTACAGTAAGTAGATTAAAGAGTAGGAGATAAAGACTTAACAGGGAGAGGAGATTCATCTTTGTAGTATTCGTTTTATTGCTGTGAATCTAACATGTGGATGTTGTGCTGATAACAAGACTACTTGATACCCTTGTTGAGGCTGAGCAGGAGGGTCAGTGTAGCGAAGTCAGAGGAGGGATCTTAGGATGCAAAGACGTATAGGATCTTGATAAGGGACTCATCTTTTAGATAAGTTTTGGTTACTTGATAACTGACATCGATCAGTCAGGTTGGGGCTTGATTTATCTTGAGAAGTGGAGGCTGATCATGAGACTTGTATAGAAGTTGAGGCTGGATTGAAGTGAGGTTATATAATAGTCACTGAATGGGAAGGCACTGTTTCTGAATATTGGCATTTCATCACGATACAGTACAAAGGTTCTGAGCTATCACTTCACTAACTTTTTGTTTGTTCAGCCCCATTTAGTGCCAAGCTCAGGTGATCAAGGATTTCAATACCTCCATATATAGCCCTCCTGTCTTTGTTCTCTTTCGTCAGCCTCAACACTGACGGAACGAAAACCCCGAAAACAGTTCATACCACTAGCCGGTTGTCATGGCGAAGACCAAAAAGATACTAGTCCTGGGGGGCTCGATTCGAGTTGCTAAAAAACCGAAAGTCACGGTGGACGTCAACAAGCCTCTACAGCCCGGTTCTAGACACATTCCAGTTGAAATCATGACTCTTATCTACAAGCATGCAGATAGGAAAACGTGCGTGATTCTTCGAGAAGTCAGTTCTGCCTGGTATGGGGCTTATCAGATGAGCGATGAGATTTTCAGATCCAAAATCAGAAGAAAAGAGAACCGAAAGCAGGCTGACCGAATGAGAAGAAGAGTCAACTCGTGGGGAGATTGTCTTCTCAAGTACGCAGCGTACGCAGCGTACGTAGCGTATAAGAAAAGTGAGTATAAGAACGAAAAGGTGTGCTGTTTTATCACTCATTCAATCAGAAACTAACCATAGAGAGACGAAGATCGACCCGTGCTGGTTTCGAAGCATTGTGCGAGGCTCTTCGTTCAAGATATGCCCGTTCCAACGCCGTGTGAAATTTCAGGTACGCCTAGCTTGAGTTTTTGCACTGGTGTGCAAGCCGCTATTGAACAGCTATATCCTGTCTTCAATGCTTCCCATTTGTGCCCTTAACGTAAGAACCAATAAACGTGACGTAAAAAAGATCCTAGCATGTTGATTAGAATACCATAGGTGCCTTTATACTACTAAACATTACTCAAAAGCTTTTAAACCCTTTGAGCATCTATTTAGCGACATATGATCATTTTGGTTTCCTGGATTAGTCAGCAGACATCAGTGTCATGTGTCCATCGTTCCGCGGATTTTTATATCCCGCCCCGGCTTAATCCTGTAATGCTCGAGGGGGCCGATTTTTTTTTTATTCTAAAGATGCATTATAGCTATATACCTAGAGCCGGTTATTGGCGTTCAATGAATCTTACACTGCATAATCGTTTTCGGGGC